>JAGDQO010000978.1:0-16118 GCA_018342035.1 Solanum appendiculatum
AAAACAAGGAAGGAACCAAATTCAAGGTTAATGGCCAGAGGATCAAACTCTATGTAGGCCATTTGGAGGAGGTCAACAAATTAATTGATCAATGGAGTCTTGACGAAGTCTGAGTAGTCAAGAAAACTGCGTCGTATCGCGACGTTAAATCAAGCGCTACTTGGGAGGCAACCCAAGCTGTAATATCTAGCTAACTTAGGAATTTTTAGTTATTTTTATGAAGTTTAGTCTTTTCTTCTAGTTTTTAATGTTTCTTGAGTCTTAGTATTGGCTAGATTAGGGTAGTATAGGGTCTGTGTCCAAAAAGAGTCAATAAAAGCTTAAAGGAAGTCCTAATGTTTGGGCCGTGTGCAGGAAAGTAAGAAAAATCTTTGCAGAATTTTAAGTGTAGAGATTTTACGGGTCTCATCTACGGAACGTTAATAAAACGACGGACTGTAAATGGCATCCGTAGACCTTGATGACTAAGAGCAGCTGCAGCTTTAAGTCTACGGTTGCACAGAACGAACCGTATGTCAATCTACGGATCGTAGTCTGCAACCGTAGACCCCAGGTATGTTTTGAAATTTTGTTAAGTGTTGGAAGTAATGACGGAGGTAATCTACGCCCCGTAGAATAATCTACGATCATCGACGGGAAACCGTAGACGACAGTTAGGGTTTAAATTGACCCGACCCACGACTCAAAAATATAAAATCTTCCATTTATAAATTCATCCCCGACTTCCCTCTTCACCCCAACCATTAGAGACATTCCCCCCTCCCCAAAATTAGTTACATTCATCCCTCCCCACTCCCCAACACACCCCTTCAATCTCTCCTTTCCTCTCTATTTACTCTTCTTCTCCCCCTGATTGCCCCCACCATTTCTTTTCCCTGTTTCCCTTCTCCTAAATTCCCCTTTCCATTTAAATCACTACTACGCGGGTTCAGTGTCCTCTTAGTTCGTGGTTACAAGTTCTATTCTTATTTTTTTCAATCTTCTAGCCCTACCAGGTATTACTTTTAGTTTGCACTTCAAGTTAAAGTTCAAATTGACTGTGATTAATGTTCATAACTGATTGAACAAAGTGTCATACTACCTATGTCATGTTCGTATTGAGGGTGTTGTGCTATTTGGTGTGCATTATGTATGAACTGCTTCTCCATGTATTCCGATTTAGGGTTTTTGCTATAATTTGTGATCATGCATTTAATTGCATATTTGGAGCCTTAGGAATGAAGGAATAACTTGATTATATGTTGTGATACATGTTCTAGAGGTGTTTTAACTATACTACTTGTGCTTGTGGGTACATTTTTTGGGTAAACTGACACTGTTCTGGCTGACGACCATGATCTACGGACTGTAGGGCAACCTATGGACCGTAGGTCTCCTCCTGTTAGTCTATTATGTCCCCCTTTAGCCTAAGTTATTTTTGACGGTTTGATCTACGGACCGTAGGTCCATTGACAAACCGTAGGTCCATTGACGAACCGTCCTGGCAGGCCATTACTTAAACTTCAGAAACTTAAAATTGGACTTCCTCACTATGGTCAGGTCTATGGTCCGTGCTTCTTTATACGTCCCGTAGGTCCTTCCCGAAGGTACAAAAAATAGTATCAGTAGGATGATTTTTTTTTCTTTTCTTTTGATTTTTTGTTTTATTTTCTTGCTTTGCTTTTGCACTGACTCAATACTAATATGGCCTCGCAGGTACCATGCCACCCAAAATCACTCAACAATACATACGGAAGGGTCCTGTTCCGGCCCGCCGTAGACTACTTATATATGAGGCCTCCGAGGATGAGTGGAGCGGGTCTGAATATGACTCACCTATGGGGGCCAGCTCTCCCAAGTCACCCCGAATGACTCGACAACAGGCCATACAGTTGGCTATAGTTCTAGTACCGGAGAGATCGACCTCCAGTGATGATGAGGCCATTTCCCAGTCTTAAGAGGAGGTGTAGAGTTCTAGTAGGGGAAGGGATGACACTCCGCTCAGAGATGCCCCTTGCTCCCAACCTATAGCCCAGTTCGAGCCGGACTCTACCTCAGAGTAAGAGTCTTCTTTCGGCTCTGGTTTTTGTTCTGGTTTGGGTGATGCTGAACTCGGAGAGGAACACCTAATTCGGGTTGTAGGAGAGCCTAATCTATGGTGTGTTGAGTGCATGTTTCACTTTTACAATGAGGCTATCCGCCAGAATGCCCAGCACAAACACACTTGATAGATCGAGGAGGAGCAGCGCGTACTTACTGGCAGCCTCTAAACCATTCCCTAGATACATGATTTTTCAAGAAACATCACTGTGAGTGGATGGCTGAGAAGCTCAACCGGTACAGTCCTATTATGGTGCGTGAGTTCTACACATCTTATGCAGCCACGGTCATGCAGAATCTGCTTCGGAGGGCAAAGGCACTAGAGCAGCTCCCGCTTCTCTCCACTCTAGTCTGGGACATTCCCGTCGACATAACTGAGGTCACCCTCCGCCATTTTATTTACGGCCCATCACATGCTCAGCCTATCAACACGGTTGATTTTGATTACAGAATGCAGCAGGTCCGCAGCCAAGCAACCATGTGTAATATGGAGCAGCGGGAGTCCTTGGTTAGGTGGGTGGCAGGTTGCATTGCGGACCAAGGGGTCCATGCTGAGTGGGTTCGAGACATGACCCTTCCGATCAAGAAGGCCACATTGAATTATGCAGCCAAGTTTTGGTGGTCCATTGTTCGTACTAGGTTTCCCCCACTATGGAGGACAACCAATTGACATGGGATTATGCGGTTATGGAGGCGTGCTTAATGGCTGGGCATGGGATAGATTTTGCTTAAGTGATCATTTCAGAGATTCGTGAGAGGGCGTTTTGGATGACGACGACAATGCCCTTACCTTGCCTTATCTTCAGGTTGTGTTGCGAGGCAACTGTCACCATTTATTTTGGCAATTCCTATATCGAAGTGTATAAGACCGTGGATATTGGTCGTATCTGTGATGACACCAACCCTGCTGTACAGCGCAGGGGTATTCAGGTTGAGCTACCGCCCATGGGCAAGGCATTGGCCCCCGAGCAGGCTGATGCGGACTCTATTTCGGCTCCTACATCGAAGCCCCAGGGGTCTATTCCCCCATCCACAGTTTCAGCTTCCACCACTGGTACTCCCCGTGCTCCCACTACTACAGGGGCAGCCGTACTTCCCATTGCCAAAGTCAGCTAGTTAGAGGCTCAAATGGTGGCCCTATTATAGCATATCCATCCTTGTATTTAGAAATCAGTTGAGGAGTCAGAGGCCAGGATAGAGCGGATGGTGGATGCGAAGATACTAGCGGTTAATCGGCGCATTGATGCTTTTGAGAGCCGGATGATGGAGAGGGCCTAGCCTAGGCCCACATTTGATGTAGCTGCTTTCCAGATGGAATTGGCTAGTCTCCATGCTGACTTTACAGCCATGGCTGCTGCGGGCGTTGATGTTCAGGCACCTGCCCCGGAGGTTGATGCTGATGACATAGTGCGCACTGCACTTTTTAGTACTGAGCAGCCAGTCACTGAGTCCTCCCGTGGAGTAGGGAAGCGCGTCCGTACTAATGTGGATGTTGAGATAAACTCAAAGAAGGCTAGGGGAGCTCGAAAGAGAGAACAACGAGAGGAAGAGGCTTCCCAACAACAGTTCATCTTAGAGGAGCAAATGCGGTTGGAGCACTTGCGGGAGTTGGCAACAGGAGCATCGGGTTCGGGGCTTTCTATTGATGGTGAGCTCCACACCGCTACTGAGGACACTACTGAGGGTGCCCTGCATGATGATCCTGTGGGATCCGGACTACCGGACCCACCAGTTCTTGATCGATCTTCGGCGCTTAGGCGCCGCAGGTTTGTCTCACTCGATGTTTTTAATTTTTCTTTGCATTGAGGGCATTCACGACCTTGTTATGTGGGGGTGGGACAAACGGATTGTGATTTAACGTGAAGTTTGAGTAACTTAACCACACAATCCATCCTTGGGGTTTTCTTGCGTGTGTTCTTTTTCCCTAAGGAATTGTTTATTTTCTGTTGAACCGGCATGTTTAGGATTGTAACTGTGTATAAGTAATTTGGAAATAAAGCATGATGGCATTAGCACATGAGATTGATATCCTTCCAATCTTAATTTTTTTTTTATTTGTGCTATGATTGTGAATTTAATAAGTTGAATGTGTAGGATCCTTGTATGACATGATTAGTATCGATGTGACACTATGAATTAAGCTATAACATTAACCGTATTCATTGATGATTTGATAATTACAACAAGGTGCCATGTGAGTGTGAGGCTATTTGAATATTCTTATGGTATGTGCCAATCTAGAACTTGCCCCGTTTGTCTTGCTAAGGTAATTTTAACTGAACACTAGAAGATGATCACATGCCATTGTTGTTACTAAGTCCACTTAAGCCTAAAATGAAATAACCAACTATGTGTAAAATCTTTCCCTTTGATCCAAATGTTTGAGCCTAATGAATACCATTCTTTCTATACACCCAATTCACCTTCCATGAAAGTATTGTTAAGATTTATTTTAGCCCTGGTCCCTCCGTGGACATCGTGCACCTCAACATAGGCTAAAAGCCTAAGTTGAGGGTGGCTACTGCAAAGTTACCTAAATTCTGGCCCTGGTCCTTCCTAAGGATATTGTGTACCTCAGCTCATACTAAATGTTTAAGTTAAGAGTGGCTATTATAAAGGAAAGCAAGAAAACAAGCGCATGAATAGAGTTGTGTGTAGAACAAAGGAAGCAGATGGATTAAGAATGATGAAAATAGTGTGAATCCACAAAAAGAAGTGAAAAGAATCAAAAGATGTAACCAAAAAGAGAAATCACTCGAGCTGATAAAAATCCTAGGGAAAAGAGTATGAAGCATGAAGATATGAAAAAGTGGTTGAAAAAGGTAGTAACGAGCCAAATGAGATGTCAAAGAGGGGCCAAACAGTAACTAAGTATCCAAATATACCACACCTGACCCCGAGCCGACGTTACAAGCCAATAAAGTCCTATAGTGATTCTAGCCGAAAGGTTTGAAAAGCCAAAGTAGAGAAAATAAGGGCAAGCCTATGGTATTGTACACAAACTCTATTGAATTCGTTCTGAGTGTGACTTGATACTGAGTCCCTGATTATAAAAGTAAAATTGTGTGAAAAGGGATTTCTTTGTGGTAAGGGCAGAAGTTGTGTTATTGAAACATTGGTAAATTGTTGTAAATGTATGCATATGTGTCTATTGGTATGTCGATGTCATGTATTGATCCGCATAAGTTAGCTTGTTGGGTTTAGAAAAGAATTGCATAATGTTGAGAATGAACAAAGAGGAGGATGATTGAGAAAAATGTTGCGTGATTGCTTGAAGTCTAGGTTGCTTATACACATGTGTCGTTTAGAGTATTGTATCGATAGAGGACAAGCAACGATTTTAAGTTGAGGGTGTTGATGTACCGTGAATTTATGGTACTTTTGATGGATTAAACTTAGAGTTTTGCATGTTCTTAAGTAATTTGTTATTAGATGTGATAGTATTTTTTGTGAAATTTACAGGAAATAGGCCTTTGGAGTAGTTGAGGAGAAATGTGTTGAAACATCAGGATTTTGGTGATGCACGAGATGATCTACGGGCCGTCAATGCTTTGACGAGTCGTAAGTTGGAGTCGTAGGTTCAGGTGCCTGAAGATTTGGCTATGTATGGAATGATGGACCAGGATGACGAGTCATAGTTCCTGCTACGAACCGTAGGTGACCAACCGTAGAAAACTTCAGAGAGGGTCACTTGCAGAACTTTGTTGACGGAAGAGCAGGACGGGTCGTACAAAACTCTAAGAGTTGTAGATCATGCCCGTAGAAAGGAACACTCCGGATTTATACTAACTATTGAATGACGTTGGAAACCTATGAGCCGTAGGTCTGTCTACGAGCCGTAGGTATCCAACCGTAGATGACTCTGCCTAGGCCAATTTTTCTTAGATTTCCTTTTCCTAGTTAACTTAGGACTTATTTTCTATATATACCTCATGTAAATATCATTTTTTGGTTGTTGAACTATTTTTGAATTTTTAGCTTTAACTTTGGGAATTATTTTACAACTTTTGTGGAAATCAGTTCTTGAAGTTTGGGATTATAAAGTTTGTTTTTACTTTTCAATTCAAGATTGTGGAATTCATCTATCATCATTGTAAGTTCATTATTTATTAATCAAACCCTAATATGAATGGTGAACCCTCAATCATGAGTAGCTAAATCCACAACTAGGGTTGTGGGAACCATGAGTAATTAGCAAAAGTAAAACTAAAACTGTTGTAATTCTTGAAAGTGTTTATGCATGTATTTTTTAATCTCTTTGTTTAGAATGCTTTTGAATGGTGTGCAACGTTAGAACCCGCCTCATTCCTACTTGCCAGACCAAGGAGGTAACGAATGAGGAAGATATTTTGCAATCGAGATTTAGCATTGATTTAGTCCGCTATCTAATAGCCCAAACTAATAAGGTGCGGGTTAATCTGGGTCAAAGGTAAGGGTTAGTAAATCGACACACGTAGACGGACCAAGTTATGTAGTGAAATTCCCTATTTGGAGGACCAATCACTTAGGGATGCCTAACTTATCGACTATGCATGTTAAACACTAGATAGAGTTAACATTGTTAGGATTACTTAGTTAAGAGCTTGTGAGGAACACATATGCCCTAGTTTCATTCTCGTATTGATATCACAAACTGCAAAATTCCTGCTATTTGTTTACTTGTTTTGTTACACATCTATCAATTATAATTTTAGTTTATTTTATTTCCCCCCTTTCTTTTAGAGATAATTTTACTAAACGTACAATTAATTGTAAATTAGCCTAAGTCTAAATCATATTCCTCGTGGGATCGAGCCTAACCTTGTTAGGTTCTTTATTTGACAGCGACCGCTTATACTTCTTTAGGGAGTTGTAATTTGGTCATATCACTAAACCCAAATCAAACAGGATAAAAACAGAATTAAAGATAGTATAAAGGACGAGCATAACATGAACACTGCGGATAAATATAACATAACTCAAAATATACCAAAGAATTGACATCACATGCACAAGCCTCTAAGTATTACAATAGATTCAAAAGAAATACAAGTCTAAATTCTTTGTATCTATAACAGAACAAGGACATAATGAAGAGTAAGTGATATCTACCGATATGACAAGTAGCTACCTCACAAACTCCCAATAGTAAGCCTCAGATAAAGATGAGAAGAGATGATCTAGACGATCTGGGCTTTTAACCTACACAAGTGTAGAAAGCAACGGAGTGAGTACAAAACAACAATGCTACTCAACAAGCATCCCGACTAACCCTAAGTAATGTAATACAGAACACAAGTACTCCCACCACTCCTACTGAACCTCCACAACTAAAACCTGCATGGAAAATAGACCTGCCCAACCTAATAGTTCACAAGTCATATAGCACATACCACAAATAGTCTCATCACAACTCGCACTTCAACATATACAGGTCATCAACACAATCCTTCACATTTAACAACCACAATGTACATAACAAATCACTCATGAAGATCAAAGAATAGTAATCATGTGCTATGCAATGAAGTGCAATGTCAAATATAATGATGCATCTATGTCCTAATGATACTGTAATGACCTGAAAGGTCATTCTTAGAAATTTTCATAAAATTACTATTTTATAGTAGTTGTCCCAAGTCATTTCAGATCAGTTTGTGAAGTTGATTTTGAATTTTGAGTAAAAGATTGTAATTTTTGGAAGTGTTTTGCTTTAGAAGGTTTAAGTTGTAAAAAAGTGTTTTTTGGTGTCGATCGGATTTTCAAATCTCATAATGGAATTTCACCAGTTCTTTCAGTTTCAGAATATGGATTTGGTCTAGAAGAGTCGTGGATTTAATATTCGGAGTTATTTCATGGATTTGAAGTCTTAAGTTGGAAGTTGATGTGATTTTAGCCTTTGGGTTGACTTTGGTCAATATTCAGTGTTCGTTGCACGGATCAGATTTTTGACGGTTCTATTGGATTCGGGGGGATTATTTTAGGTCTAGGAGAGATCTTAGTTGAATTTTCAGAGGTTCCGAGCTTAGTTTGACCTTTTTAGGTGTTATGTTAGTTTATTGTAACTTCTACGAGTTTCAGGTCAAAGAGAATTCAGATTCATACTTCGATGATTCCATTGTATCTGAAACGTCGAGTTTAGTTTGGTAGCATATCTTGTTTGTGTACTCGGGGTTCTGAACGAATTTCGATGGTCCATTTGGGATTAATTTTTCCTTGTGTGATATTGCTAGTTTGCTGTTATCTGGTGTATTTGAATTGTTCATCACGATTGCGGTCCCAACCCACACAATTGTGATGGTGTGTTTATTTTGCATCGAAATCATAGGGATGACCATTGCAATCATGAGGCATTGTTTTACTGATCACCACAATTGTGTGATGGGCTGCTGCCATCGCGATGGTAAAATTAAATGAGTTGACCTAATTACTCATCACGATAGTGAGGCCTTGGGTCGCAATTGCGATAAGAGATTTTTTCCTCAACATTATATCTTTCCAAAAATTGGTGTTTCATCCCCACTTCACCATTTTTTTGATTTGAGAGCTCCGTTTTGGCTATATTAAAAAGGGTTTTCAAGAAACTTAGAAGGGTAACAATTTCTAACTACCCAACTTTCACGATCCGATTTCTCAGGTTATGATGGCACGTAGTACACCCCACTAGTAGGTACGCCTAACCCTTAGTCCAGAGCTATATGCAACTGACTACCAAGCGAAAGCCAACCATATGAAGTAAGAGCTTAAAGCAAACCAGAGAAAGAAAAATGAACAAAACCATACAAGAACCATCCCAAGGCCTGGCATCAATTAGTTTTGAGCATCTAATCCCAAATAGAAGTACAAGGCTTTCACAATTACAAGACAAGTACATGCTGTCTCTGAATGCAATATAAAGACTAAGTCTAGCAAAAACATATGGAAACCGGTAGCTCCATACGCTAGGATGCAATGCAATGCATGCCATCACCAGCATTCAAACAAGGCACTCAAAATCGAATTATGATACAACCAATGAAACCACCCTACCAAAGCTGAGAGTACTAACCTGGAATCCCACTGGTCCTCGCATACGGCCTCGGGCCCAATAGTATAATCATAAGATCAGTGAGGATCCAACATGCCAACTGCTAATCAACAAGCAAATGAATGAAGAAGAGATTTCAAATCATTAAAGGGGGAGCAAGCTCAAGGGATGACGCCCTACCCCAATCACACCGTTCCAGTCCTAGACTAAGCACAGCTAGAACCAAGCCATGGCTACGACGAGCCACCAAGGTCATAAGCATCAACGAAAAGGGAACAACCCAAAAGAAACCCTAAATGGGGCAAATTATTAGAACAAGGTGATAAAATTCAACCTAAAGCATCTAATGTCCAGCCTAGTCTAAGGCCACCACGAATTAATCCTAACAAGTACAAGAAAATCATCTACTCCACAAGCGAAGCCACAACCTAAACTAAGGATCCCAACACCCACAATAAGGTCATGGCTCTTACGGGATCAAGAAAGGATGGAAAAACAAGAGGAAAGCTAAATACTCGGCAAATACCATCCAAAATTACATGAAATCTATACTAGGCATTATCTAAGAAGCTCAATCAAGAAAGTTGACTGAAGCCTACCTCAAAGACAAACACAAGCGCTCCGAATCCACCACACACGAGCTATCTGCATCTAAAATGAAACCGAATATCAACAAACTATCAAATTATCAATCACAACGTCATTACAAATGTTTTCACACTAAAGTCGCAACAATTGGAAATGGACCCAAAATTGAGTCAAAACAGAAAAATGGAACCCGCAGCACCAGAAATCCCAAAATTGACTCTATCAAAAGGTTTTAAATAGCCTACGGAACTTTTTCCTCCAAAATGGGCACAATCTGAGCTCAAAAATGGGCTAAAATAGTCCATGCAACAAAATACAAGAAAAATACCATTAAAGGACTTGGGCAGCCCCTTCCGGCCAGAAATTACCTCAATACACCAACTTCCATGCTTCCCCGATCAGTCCCACACGGAGCCACGCCAAGTTCAGACGAAACGCAACTTGAATCACCCAAAACAGAGCTTCCTAGGTCGAAATATCGAAGTTTTAAAATGAGGATTGAAGCTGATATTTAGCTATTTAAATAGCAGCGATTGTGGTCACTAAAAGCCATATCTGGTCGCTAAAAGACTAACTTCTAGTCGCTAAAGGTCTGCACCAGCAACACCAGATTTTGCTATTTTTCAAAGTCTCTGAATGGACCCTATGAATTCATTCGGGACGAGATTAAAATAAACCAAATATACTATCCCACTAAATTCGACATTCCAGACTCAATGAAACTATCGAAACTTTCATCTGAGGTCATTTTGATGAATAGTGGGTCTCACACCCAAGTTTCGTTTTAGGATTGAAATCACAAGAAGGCTCAAATACGACCGAAAGCCTAGGGAACCGCACAAAAAATCATTCTAGACCAAACTCGACATTTCGGAGCTAATCGCACTGATGAAATTCTCATTTGAGAATGTTTACCAAGAATGTTGACCAAAGTCAACCCTTGGCCTAAGCTCCTAAATTAAAACTCCTAATGGCACAAACTCACACCAGAAGTCTCGGGGCCCGGACCAACCATTCTCCTAGCCTAAAATGGCCCTTTCGAAGCTCATGAAACTATCAAAATTACATTTTGAGGCCATTTTCTAGAACATTTTACTAAAGTGAACCGTTCAGGTTTCAAAGGCTCTAAAATATGAAAACTTGCACAAAATCTGAACGAACGATCCGGCAACCGAACTTTCAGTCCTAGCAAGTCATAAATGATTTGTGGTCGCTAAAAGAAATCTCTAAACGCTGAAAAGATTGGAAACCAGAGAAAATGCCCTGGAGGGTTATTACACCAACTCTCTTAGCCTTTGATTAATTTATGATTTTGATAAATATAATTTATGATTTTGATAAATAAGCTTGAGTTTTGTCCCAACTTTGAAGTTTTAGAAAAGGTTTAATGTTCTTGGGAAAATGGTGATTTGAGGTTCAATTCAACATTATTTTCGAAATGGTTTTAACCGGTGACTTCTACATTCTTTGGGTAACGCATTTTCATATTAATTTCTTGATTCAAACCTTATTTACAAAATTGGGTCTTTTGGGTCGATTTGATCCCATTTTCCAGAACACTCCATATGGGCGTTTATAGTTCTGAAATCTTATTGTGATTACTTATTTGATTATATTACATAGATATGGAGACTCAAAGAGAGAGGGGATTCAAATCCCGGAGTGATTATTTGATTGATTAAGGCAAGTGAACTTCTTGACATTTTGTTGGGTTTATTGAACCTTGTATGCTTGGTATGATTGGGAGTACTAAGAATTGGTGAAGGGAATTCATGTACGAATTGTGTATTGTAAATTGATAATGTGAACTTTCTAAACAACTTGGATTAAAACAAGAATCTTGTTGAATTATGTGACTTGATTATTTTGTGGGCAATTGGCCGAAAAAGATGATTCACTTGATGATGTGCTTGATTGACTGTTGTTTGATATTGGTGTTGAATTATCATCCTCATATTTTATCGTTGCACTATTATGTTTGTATTGATGTTGTACCACTGTTTTTATGATATTGGTGAGAATGAGAGGAAATAGGGATGGGGCCACACGTCTGTGGTGGAAAATTGAGTGGAAATATGGAATGGGCCACACATCTGTGGCGGATTAATTGATATGAAATTGGAATCAGGCCACACACCCGTGGCAGATGCATGGACTAAGAAGTGCCCCATGGGTCTCGAACTAAGAGACAACATATTTGTATCATTAGGATAGACATGCATCACTCTATATGACATTGCTTATCATTTAATTGCACTTGTTTTGATTATGATTATTGATATGTATGTTGTTGTGAACCTTGATTTGTGGAATACTGTCATGGTGGAATATTCGTGAGGAAGTGCAATTTGATTTGTTCTTTATGTGCTTTGTTATGTGGAGTGAAAGTTGTTTAGCTTGGGCTGTTTGATTATTTCAAGTTGTAGTCATGGAGGTTTGGATTGAGTGATTGGAGTAATTGTGTTCAATATGCTTTACTTTGACTCAGTTGTGTACTCGCTGAGTACCGTATTGTTTGGTACTCACGCCATGCTTCTACATTTGTGTAGGTTAGGAGCCTGAATCTTCGTGATTACCCTTCCTCTTTACCTTGTCCGAGGCTTTTCTATGGAGACTTGAGAGGTAGTTGCTTGTACTCTCAGCGGGCCCTTTTGTCCCTTATTATGTTCTTATTCTACTTTAGAGACCACGAACAGTTGTAATACATTAGAGGATTGCACACGTGAGCACCACATTTTGGAGGTATTTCTGACTTTGACAAAGTTATTTGCATTTATGTCTCGATATTTTATTTTCTGCATTTCTATCGTTATATTTGGATTTTAGGCTGACTTGTCTTGGTGAAATAAGATGAGTTTTATCACACTCATTTCTTGGTTGTGACAAATGTTATCAGAGCCCAGCTTCATACGTCTCACGTGTATACAAGTGAAGTTTAAGTAGAGTCTCAAGGATCGGTACATAGAAGTCACTACTTATCTTTGAGAGCTATGAAAACTGTTAGAAACTTTCTTTGATACATTCTTTCTTATCGTGAGTGGTTACCTTTGCTAGTTCTGAGTTGTGGCGAGTTCTTTTAGGAGATTGCGAGGACTAGAGTTACGAGGCAGTTGCTGAGGCCCCAGTAAGGGGTAGGGGTAGAGCCTGAGCTAGAGGTGATGCCCATGGAATGGCACCAGCCAGAAGTCATGCCCCTGGAGCGGCACTAGTGAGGGGCCGTGCTAGAGAGGTTTCACCAAAACCATAGGTTAATGTTAGAGAGGACTAGGTTACTCCAGAGCTTGCAGTTGCACCTTTACTTCAGGATACCATATTGAGATTGTTGAGTGTGCTAGAGAGCTTTACTCTAGGTGATGGTGCAATAGGCATACCACATGGTTCTCAGACTAGAACGGGGGCTTAAACCCCATAGCAGTATCAGATTCCAGTGCTTCAGGATCCGGTGGGTCAGCCACCAGTGGGTTCCATGGTTGAGGGTAATCTTGCACCAACAGTTGGGGTTTAGGGTGCTCCTTTAGTTTTTTTGTCATAGGATAATCAGCGTCCATATGAGAAGTTCGGGAAAATGGACCACCCTAAATTTAGGGTGGAAATATTGAGGATGCTCTTTAGGTCTTGGCCACTTGCAGAGAGTTACTTGAGGCGGTGGAAGTAGCTGAGTCACATGGAGTCCGGTATGCTACTCTCCAACTTTACGGCCCCGTGAGAGAGTGGCGGAGAGTTCATTCAAGGTCTTTTGTAGTTGGGTTTTGTACAGTGTTTTGGGAGATGTTTTCCTGTTTTTTTTTATTATCGCTTCATCCCTTGGAGTGTGAGAGAGGAGAGCCACTTGAGGTTCGAGACCCTGTGACAGGACAACTTATTCGAGACAAAGTATGAGACTCAGTTTTATCAATTATCTAGGCATGCTTTTTCCCTTATCTTTGACAAGACAGAGAGGATCCATAGGTAAGTGAGGGGGTTGACTTTTATTATCCGATTGGCACTGTTTTGGGCATCTCGAGAGGTAGCTTCAGCCACTCAATCATGAGTGTCGCCAAGGAGGTGGAGTTGATGGAGAGAGAGGAGTTTAGGGACCCTAAGAGGGCTCGTTCATCAGGGCAGCTTTTTGGTGCCTCATCTAGAGGTAGGGGATTGTATAGAGGTAGTGCTTCTTTCCAATATCAAGGACCAGTTCATTCTTCTATGCTGACATCTGAGGGTGGTCAGACACCTCGAGGGTCTAATAATTTAGGATAGGGTTCTCACAATTCATAGTAGCAGCCTACGAGTCGAGGCAGTCATTGTAGGTCATTCGGTTCATCTCAACAGTCCTCATATCAAAGATGTTGGTATACTTGTGGAGATCCAAGCATCTTTCATGGTAGTGTTTTGGTTAGGGCTGGGGATGATACCAACCTTGTTCTTAAGACCAGATTAGATCACTAGCACCTCAGACTAGAGGTTAAGGTAGAGCTCCGATCGGTAGAGGTGGTCGTACTCCTGGTAGAGGTTCAGGTAGTGGTACGGTAGGTTAGCAGAGTGGGGGTAAATGTACCACCTAGGCTGGTAGTGGCCGAGGAGGCTAGTGTTATGCATTCTCGGGGAGACCCGAGGTGGAGGCATCTTATGCAGTTATTAGGTATCACTAGTTTGCCATTGATTTGTGTGACTATTATGTGATCCGAGGTCTACATTCTCTTATGTGTCTGCCTATTTTGCTTCTGGGTTTGATATGATGTGTGAGCACATGTTTGTGCCTAGTAGCATTTCTAATCCCGTGGGTGACACCTTAATGGTGGATCGAGTGTGTCAACCCTATCTTATTTCTCCAGCGGGTTGTGATACTTGGGTAGACTTGATCATTCTGGGGATGGTAGAATTTAATATTATCTTGGTTATGTATTGTCTTTCTCCTTATCATGTTACTCTTGATTTTAATGTTAAGATTGTGGCCTTAGCTATGCTTGGTGTTCCGAGAGTGGAGTGGAAGGGTGCTATCAGTTCTTACCCCATTTGGTTATTTCTTTCATCTGTGCTTAGAGCTTGGTGGAAAGAGGGTGTTTGTCTTACCTAGCCTTTATTCGGACACTATTGTTGAGTCTCCTCCCATGGAGACTGTTCCCGTTTTTTAGGAGTTTCAAGATATGTTCCCTTCTGATCTTCTAGGTGTTCCTCCTGATAGAGATATTGAGTTTGCTATTGATTTGGAATCGGGCACTAAGCCCATTTCTATTCCTCCTTACCATATGGCTCCAACAGAGTGGAAGGAGTTGAATGATCAGTTACATGATTTGTTGTGTAAGGGGTTTTTACCCTAGTAAGTCTCCTTAGGGTGCTTTTTTTTTTGTAAAGAAGAAGAATAGGACTATGAGGATGTGTGTTGACTACAGAAAGTTGAACAAAGTAACAGTGAAGAAAAAATATCCCCTCCCGCGTATTGATGACTTATTTGATCAGCTTCAGGAAGCATCTGTGGTCTCTAAGATTGATTTCAGGTCCGGCTATCATCAGTTGAAGATTAAGGCATCAAATATCCCTAAGATAGATTTTCAGACTTGGTATGGTCATTATGAGTTTCTAGTGATGTCCTTTGAGTTGACTAACACCCCAGCAACATTTATGGAGTTGATGAACGGGGTGGTTCGACATTGGATTCGTTCGTGATTATTTTTATTGATGATATTTTGGTGTACCCCAGGACTGAGGAGGACCATGTTCGACACTTGAGAATTGTGTTTCGGAGGTTGAGTGAACAGAAGTTTTATCCAAAGTTCTCAAAGTGCGAATTCTCTCTTGATTATGTTGCATTCTTGGGACATATGGCGTCCAAAAAGAGTATTAGAGTTGATTTGGCCAAGATTGAGGTAGTTAGAGGTTGGACGAGACTTACTTTTCCTATTAAGATCTGTAGTTTAGTGGGGTTGGCAGGTTATTACAAATGGTTTGTTCAGAGTTTCTCCACTATGTAGTCCCATTGACCAAATTGACTCGGTAGAGTGTAGGCTTTCTGTGGTCGGATGAGTGTGAGGAGAGCTTTCAAAAGCTCAAGACTTTGTTGACTTCGGCTCTTGTGTTGACTCTACCCGAGGAGGGTATGGACTTTTCTTTTTATTGTGATGCTTCAAGAGTTGGTTTGGTGGTGTATTGATGCAGAAGGGTAAGGTGATCACTTATTCTTTTAGAAAGTTGAAGACCCATGAGAAGAACTGCCCTACTCATGATTTTGAGTTAGCAATCGTGTTCTTTGTGCTTAAGTTATGGTGTCACTATTTCTACAGGGTGCATTGTGAGGTCTTCATCGATCATTGGAGTCTTCAGTACATCTTCAGTCAGAGAGATCTAAACTAGAGGTAGTGTAGATGGCTCGAGTTGCAAAAGGACTACGACATGACCATCCTATATCATCTAGAGAAGACCAATGTGGTGGCCGATGCCTTGAGTAGGAAGACTCCTAGCATGGGGA
>JAGDQO010000979.1:0-154263 GCA_018342035.1 Solanum appendiculatum
ATCTCTTGCATTAAAGCCGTAAGTTGATCTCTAAGGGGTGTCTCTATCACCTGTTGAGGGTTAGGGATGTGGAGTCCAAAACCCCTTCTTATAGAGTCTGGTTTCCCGGTCGTAAATGAATTTCCTTGATGTCTTTCCTAATGACCTTCCGGTTTTCCTCCCGACAAAAGAGGGAAATAGATTTTTGCATAGACCTTCCTCCCCATACTTCAACCCATTCCTATTCCCCCTTACCGTCTATGGCCCCGGCGGAGTTAAGGGAGTGGAAAGAACAATTGAGGGACTTGTTGGAGAAGGGTTTTATTAGGCCTAGCCAATCACCATGGGGTGCACTGGTGTTGTTTGTGAAGAAGAAAGATGGGTCCCTTAGGATGTGTATCGATTACCGGCAACTCAATAGGGTCACCGTCAAGAATAAATATCCTCTTCCTAGGATTGATGACTTGTTCGACCAATTGCAAGGGGCTATCCACTTCTCTAAGATTGATCTTCGGTCCGGGTATCATCAAGTGAAGGTGAGGGAGGGTGACATTCCCAAGACAGCCTTCCGGACTAGGTATGGACATTATGAATTTGTGGTCATGTCCTTTGGGTTGACCAATGCATCGGCTACCTTCATGGACCTAATGAATAGGGTCTTTAGACCCTACCTTGATTCCTTTGTTGTGGTCTTCATTGATGATATTTTAATCTATTCGCATAGCGAGGAAGAACATACGGGTCACTTGAGGGTTGTGTTGCAAAGATTAAGAGAGGAGAAGTTGTATGCCAAGTATGAAAGGTGTGAATTTTGGTTGAGGGAGGTTGCCTTCCTAGGTCATGTGGTGTCGGGGGATGGTATTAAGGTAGACCCTAAGAAGGGACCGATGTGAATTAGAAATTGGCCCTAGGCCATTACCACATCCCCGTCGGGATTATTTAGGGAAGCTTCTTGGCTTAGCGGGTCTACTTACCGGAGATTTGTGAATGGGGTTCTTCGTGATTGCTTTCTCCCATGACTAAGTTACACAAAAGAAGGCTAAGTTTGAGGTGGACGACGAGTGCGAAAGGAGTTCTTCAAACCTTGAAAGATAAACTTGTGTTCCGCTCCTTATATTGTCACTACCGGATGGGCTTGAGGGATTTGTTCGGTATTGATGCCTTCTTAGAGTTGGCTTGCCGGTGGTGGGTGTCCTAATGGCCAAAATAACGGTAAAAAGGGTGATAGGCCTATGCTTCTATGACAAAACTCAAAGTGCATGGAAAAAGAAACTATTCCTACGCATAATCTTGAATAGCCGGGGTGGTGTTGCTTTAAGATTTTGGCGTCATTATTTGTATGGGGTACGTGTCATGTGTTCACCGCATCATAAGAGCCTCCAATATGTCTTCACCCAAAAGATCTCAACTTGAGACAAAGAAGTTGGCTAGAATTTCTTAAAGATTATGATATGAGTGTGCATTATCATCCCGGTAAAGCTAATGTGGTGGCGGATGCTTTGAGTAGGGTGTCTATGGGTAGCCTAGCTCATGTTGATATTGGTGATAGGGAAATGGCTAGGGAGGTACATCGGTTGGCTAGGTTGGGGGTTAGGTTGGAAGAGGTTGGTAATGGTGGTGTGGTCGTTGTTGATGGTGCTAGGTCATCCTTGGTTGATGAGGTGATAGCAAAACAAAATCTTGATTCTTCCTTGTTTGAATTGAAGGCCTTGGTGAAAGAGGGCAAGGTGGAAGTTTTCTCCCAAGGGGGAGATGGTGCCCTTAGGTACCAAGGTAGGTTGTGTGTGCCTTGTGTTGATGGTTTTAGGGAGAAAATTCTTGAGGAGGCTCATAATTCTTCCTACTCCATCCACCCCGGTTCCACCAAAATGTATAGAGATTTGAGGGATGTGTATTGGTGGAGAGGCATGAAGAAGGACATTGCCAAATTCGTCTCCGGTTGTCATAGTTGTCAACAAGTCAAGGCCGGGTGGTCTAACCAAGACATAGAGATTCCTACTTGGAAGTGGGAAGAAATTAATATGGATTTTATAGTTGGTTTACCCAAGACTAGAAAAGGTTTTGATTCTATTTGGGTGGTGGTTGATAGGATGACAAAATCGGCTCATTTTCTACCGGTAAAGACAACATATGGGGCGGAAGATTATGCAAGGTCATATATTCATGACTTGGTAAGGTTGCATGGGATTCCTCTATCCATCATATCGGACCGTGGTACTCAATTTACTTCACACTTTTGGAAGTCATTTCAAAGGGGTCTAGGTACGAGAGTTAAGCTTACTACGGCCTTTCACCCGCAAACGGATGGACAAGCCGAAAGGACTATCCAAACACTTGAAGATATGCTTAGGGCTTGTGTATTGGAGCTTAAGGGTAGTTGGGATGATCATCTTCCATTGATTGAGTCATCTTCCATTGATTGAGTTTGCCTATAACAATAGCTATCATTCTAGCATCGTATGGCTCCTTTTGAGGCTCTCTATGGGAGGCGTTGTAGATCACCGGTTGGGTGGTTTGAGGTTGGTGAGGTGGCCTTGTTAGGACCAGACCTAGTTATGGAGGCTCTTGAGAAGGTTAGGATGATTAGAGAAAGGTTGAAGGTGGCCCAAAGTCGCCAAAAGTCCTATACCGATGTGAGGAGAAGGGCTCTTGAATTCCGAGTTGGTGATTGGGGTTATTTGAAGGTGACACCCATGAAGGGTGTGGTTCGTTTTGGTAAGAAGGGCAAGTTGAGCCAAAGATACGTGGGTCCTTATAAGGTGATGAGGAGAATTGGCAAGGTAGCTTATGAGTTGGAATTTCCTAGCGAGATGGATTTGGTTCATCCGGTATTTCATGTGTCTATGTTGAGGAAGTGTGTGGGTGATCCGAATGCCATGTGTCTCTTGAATGTTGTGGGTGTTGTTGAAGAAATTTGACCTAGTGAAGAGGTTCCGGTCCAGATTTTAGATAGACAGTGAAGAAGGTTGAGAAACAAAGATGTGGCTTCCATTAAAGTCCTTTGGAGAAATCAACAAGTTGAAAGTGCTACTTGGGAGGCCGAAGCGGACATGCAAAGGCGATATCCTTATCTTTTCCACTCCACTCGAGCCTAAGGTATTGATCTAAGCCCTTTATAAAAATCTCAGGTCTTAAGTTCAGCCCCCATGTCATTGCATACATTCATGTTTCAAGTTGACAAGTTCATTGTGGTTTTACAACTATATTGAGGTTTTGAAATAAGGTGTAAGTGCATTGTTGCATCCTTATGTGGGCTGAAATTGCCATGTTTGTGTCTCTCATGTACGTTTCTTTAACATTCGGGGACGAATGTTCCCAAGGGGGAGATATTGAAACGACCCCAAAAATGCCTGAAAATGTGCTACGAAAACACCTATAATTGTAATTTCCATATATCTCAAAATCCGTGCATGATTTCGGAAATTCGACTTCATATTCTTATTTGTGGGGTTAAATTGAGTGGGAAATGGGTCTAACCCGAATTTTAGAACAACCGTATCAAAATTCGAAAATCGCAAAAATTGCGATTTGGAGGGTCAACTTTAAAGGGGCATATCTCTTAGCACACAAGGAACTGGAAGGGCTGCAACCTATCAAATTAAAGCTCTTTGAGTTAGCTTTCCAACGCACTTGGTTTCACCTTAGTCCGAGTTAGGATGAGGGAGTTATGACCATTTTCGTATTTACCCTGTCTGTGCAGATTTGCAATTTCCAGTGGGCAGTTTTCTTTAGGCGGGTTGGAGTCATTTTTTATAAAAAGGGGATATGTCCCATACTTAGTCATTTTCTTAACTCCAAAAACACTCTCTAGGCCCTCTCCAAAAATTCCACCAAGATCTTCAACCAAATTCAAACATCTCAAGCTCTAATTCCGGATTCAAGACTCAATCTCAAGCTTCGATTCTCCATTCCAATCTTCATCAAGGATTCTCCAAAGTTGAGGTATGTGGGTTTGATTGTGGAAACCTTCCTTTCCACAAGTCCAACCATTTATCCTCTATTTCTACTTCAAGTTTATGGGTCCTTATGATTATTTATGAACTCTTGAATTATGGAATTACTACTACACACCCTATTATGGTCCATTTTGCATATTATCATGAAATGGAATTATTATGTGATGTTTATGGTTTACATGCTTCCATGATCAAATTATGAAGGTTGATATATATATGTATGTTGTTGGTGGGCTGATTTATATGGATTTTGGAATTGGTTGGACTTAGTATTCTTGAAATACATGATTTCATTTACATGAACAATTGCCCACCTTGTGTTGATAAAATGCCCATTTATAGAATTCTTAGGAAAGGGAAGGTCCAAGGTACGTCCTATGAGTCGGATGGTTATGTAATTACTGAAATGATGATGAAATGGACACATGTATATGATTTTCTCTATATAAGTGTTGCGAGTCGACCAAGCCTAGTACGGGGGGTAGTAGGCCCGTATAACCGTATCGAGGGGTTGGTACCTTGGTTGCCTAGTACGGGGGGTAGTAGGCCCGTATAACCGTATCGAGGGGTTGGTACCTTGGTTGCCTAGTACGGGGGGTAGTAGGCCCGTATAACCGTATCGAGGGGTTTGTACCTTGGTTGCCTAGTACGGGGGGTAGTAGGCCCGTATAACCATATCGAGGGGTTTGTACCTTGGTCCCTAGCTCGGGGGGTGGTAGGCCCGTGTAACCATATTGAGGGGTTTGTACCTCTTTCGCCTCTCCAAGGGGGTGGTAGGCCTTGGAAATACTATATTGATGGTCACTCGCCACACATGTACTACGTCCCACTAAATATGATTTTTATGTAAGCATCATTATACATATCATTTCATTAATATGCTATCTATTGGGTATGATTACGCATTTTTCCTATGATGTCCATCTAATGTAGCATTGCATTGCATCCCATATACTTAGTACATTCAAATGTACTAACGCATACTCTATGCCTACATGATGTCACCATGTAGGGACCGGAGCACCGCTTGACCATCCTCCTCCGCGTGGCTAGTACGATTTTCTATAGTGGTTATTGGTGAGTCCTCCATTTCGGGGACGTTGCTCATGATCTTTTGCTATGTATAAAACTTTTCCTTTCTAGTTATGTTTTGACTATGAGGGTGAGCCCGGTAGTTTGTCTTGGCCCCCGCTAAGTACTCATGTTTAGAGGTGGTGTTGGACAAGTTGTGTATTATGCTTGAGCTTGACTCATCTATGGTATTTATGTATCTTTTCTTTTTTTTTTTTTGCTCCCTTAGTCCCGATTTTCCCCTTGATTATGCTTATCGCTTATGGTCATTTAATTGCTTCCGCGACCAAGTAT
Source organism: Solanum appendiculatum (assembly GCA_018342035.1). Lineage (NCBI taxonomy): Eukaryota > Viridiplantae > Streptophyta > Magnoliopsida > Solanales > Solanaceae > Solanum > Solanum appendiculatum. Next base: position 5,301 of record JAGDQO010000979.1, read on the forward strand.
GTGTAATGATACGCTATGAGGCTTGTTTGGGGTTCCTTCGGGTTCCCCATTCGCCGGTCACATCTAGGCCCTAGGCTTGGGTCGTGACAAACTCCTAATGCATAAACTTTGTATTAGGACCTGGTTATTTAATGTGTTCCTTCAGCTGATGGTAGCACTTGCGAAGTCAATTTTCCAATTGCCCTTTTTGCTCTGTGAGTGCTTGTGTCTTTAGAGAATTTTCTCTTTTATTTATAGACTTGTGCTTGTAGTGTTTTACTTCAGTTGGGCTTCTTGGCTACAAGATCTTCTAGGATGAAACATTTTTTGTTTTTGTTTTTAATTCTATTTTGAGTTGGACTCCTTATTTGAGTTGGACTCCGCTTGTCTTTAGAACTCCGTCTTCAAATCAAACTACTTGATTATTTTGTGTTGTAGTTCAACTCACAACATCAATTCAACAGTAACTTGAAGAGTTCTACTTCAAATAAGACTCCTTCTTCAATTCAAACTTCTTTCCTCTTTATATTCCTTCTTCAAATCAAACTCGTTGATTCTTTCTCTTCAATTCATCCTATGTTATTTCCTTGAGATATATCACGAAATTAACACTATCCTTTCCTTGATTTCTACGCACTTCTCTTTATTCATTTTAAAAGCTTGCCCCAAATTTAAATTTGATGACCCTCTAGGTCATTCTCATTATTTTCCAATATTTTCAATTTTTAAAGCTTTCCTATAGTGACCCCAAGTCATTTATGACTTGCTGGGACTGATAGTTCAGTCGCTAGGTCGTTCTTTTGGATTTTGTACAAGTTTCCATATTTTGGAGTCTTTAGAATTTAAACGGTTGACTTCACTCAAAATTTCAAGAAGACAGCCTCAGAATGCAATTCTGATAGTTTCATGAACTCCGAAAGGGAGATTTTAGGCTAGGGGCATGATTGGTTCGGTCCCCGAGACTTCTGGTCTGAGTTTGTACCGTTAGGTATTTCAACTTTAAAGTTTAAGCCAAGGTTTGACTTCGGTCAATATTCCTGGTATATTTGGTCGGATGAGAATTCCGTCAGCGCGGTTAGCTCCCTATTGTTGAGTTTGGTCCAGAAAGACCTTTCGTTCAGTTCCTAAGCTTTCGGTCTCATTTTGAGTTTTCTTGTGGATTCTAGATTAAAATGGAACTTGAGTGTGGGATCAACTTTTCATCGAGAGGGTCTCAGATGGAAGTTTTGATGATTCCATTTAATTTAGAATGATAAATTTGATGTGGTAGCATATTTCCTTTGCGCAGACGGGGTTCTGAATGAATCACCCATTGGAGTAATTTTCAACTGTTAAAGCTCAACTACTCTGCATCTAAACTTTGTCTCCGCAATTGCAGACTAGGTCCTTCATTTGTGGAGGAGGAGATGGTTGCTCTCCGCATTCATAGACCAGGTCCTGCATTCATAGAGGAGGAGCTGGTTTCTCTCCGCATTCGCAGACCAGATCCACTCGTTAACGGAAGGCAATTTCTTGGACTTTTTAAGTTGATTTTCAGCAGCTCTTTCAAACTTCAAAACGTGATATTTCGAGCGTGGAAGCTTCGATTGGGTGATTTGAAGTCGTGGACGTCCAAAATCTTTGTGGCTACAATTTGGAGTATGCGGGGAGTGTCGGGGGCTCTCCGTTTGAGGTATATTCTGCTCCGAAAGGGCTGCCAGCTCTCTTTTATTTTCTTTAATTGTTGATTTTGATGCACTTGGTTGTTTGGGCATTTTCGGACATGGAATTGAGCCCCATTTTAAGGCACAAGCTCAATTGTTCATTGAGGAACTTTTGACGAAGTCAATTTCAGGATTTTCGGTATGGGCCCCTCATTTCTTTTTTTACTTGATTTTGGGTCCATTTCCAATTATTGCGATTTTAGTCTCAAAACATTTGTATTGATATTGAGTTGAAAATTTGATAGCATGGCAGTGTTCAGAGGCGTTTTAGAAGTAGAAGCTCATGTGTGGTGGATTCAGAGTGCTCGTGATCAGCTTTAAGCTAGGCTTCGGTCTACTTTATTTATTGAGCCTCTTAGATAATGCCTATTATAGATTTCATGTAATTTTGGATTGTATTTGCCGAGTATTTAGCTTTCCTCTTATTATTACATCTTTTCTTGATCCCGTAGGAGCCTTAGGCTTAGTGTGGGTATTGGGATCCTTAGTTTGGGCTCGTGTCTTTGTTTATGGTGTAGATGATCTTACTTTACCTTGTTAGGGTTGATACTTTGTGGCCTTAGACTAGGATTGGACCTTAGGTGCTTTAGATTATGTTTTACCGCCCTTGTAGTTATGATTTGCTCCCTGTAGGGTTTGTATTGGATTTTTCTCCTTGGCTTAGTGCTTGTGACCTTGGTGGCTTATCGTAGCCATGGGTTGTTCCTAGCTATGCTCAGTCAGGGGCTGAAGTAGTGTGGTTGGGGTAGGGTGTTGTCCCTTACGTTGGTTCTCCTTTTTATTGATTTGAGACCTCTTCTTTGGTCCCTTTGCTTATTGTTTAGTTGTAGACTTGTTGTACTATTACTGGGCTTGGTTATATTATTGGGCCCGAGGTCGTATGCGAGGACCAGTTGGTCGATTCCAGGTTAGTTCTCTTCCCTTTGGTAGCGTGTTTTGAATGGTTGTATGGTTATTTGACTTGAGTGCTTGTTTGAATGCTGGTGATGGCATGCATTGCAATATTTATTTATTCTCATGGATTTTTATGGTACGATCCCGAGTAAAAAACTATCGTAGGAGCATACTTAGACAATTGAGTGGACTTCAATGAGTTCTCCTTCGCATTCATGTTGCCTTGTCTTAGGTTGATGAACTCTTGTATTTTAGTCTCCCTCATCTCAAAGGGAAAAAATAGATCAAGAAATGCCCCTTTGAAATTGTCCCAATTAAAGGTGCCTGCATTCGATGCTCTTTCCTCTTTTCATTGGTCAAACCAAACTTATACAACACCCATAATGCCCACAATCTTACGGATCCCCTCAAGGAACTATTGTAGATCCTCATCCATTTTAGACCCATGGAATTCTGGAGGATTCATCCATGTGAAGTCTCTAACCCTTGTCTCTATTGTACCCACAATTGGGTTCACCGGAGCTACAAACTCTCTATTAGCTTGAGCGATCATAGCTTGAACCAACACTTAGAAAGCGGTCTGTCCTGTTCAATCTTAGAACACGTTATTGGGGACCATATTTCTGACAAATTCCATGGACCCTTTCTAGGGATCGTAGAACTTTCTACGGTCTATAGGGCCCTCTCGTAAAACCCATGTATCAAAATCCTTCAAGTCCAACTTATTTTCCACGGTCATTGTTCTACGGTTCGACCTAATTTTTATGACTCATCCTGTTTATCTGTAGACCCTTCATCTAGGGCTTGAAATTTCCTAATTTCACGGAACCCTTTCTACGACTACCTTCTACGGTCTATAGAAACCATAGACAGGCCTCGCAAGACCTACACCAAAAAATCAAAAATCTACAATTCCTTTCCAAACTCAACTTACCAAATTACAAGGTGTTACGTATGTGCACCATAAATCTCCTCATCCTCATCCTCATCACTAACATCATTAACAGTCACCTCATCATCATCTACTAGCTCTTGAAATGTCATGCCCATCTTGCACATTTACATTCACTGTCCGTCAACGAATAACATTCTACCAAGGAATTCAGCCCCTCATCTGTAAACGGCTTACCTCCAATGTGCAACTGTAGCTCGGCCATCCCAAACATCTGACCCATCCAGCTATCATCCCTAGCCTAGTGATTAGTGACAAACAACACAGGCCCATGAGACCTATCTTGAGCCTTGGTTTTTGTAACATCTATTATGTTGAAAATCAAGTAGGGAACCCTCGCTGGGCACAAGTCATGAACCTCTTCTTCAACCCCCTCAGCTTTCTGAAAATGGGTGGTCAACAAACACTGTAACAAAATCACCATCTGTTGTTGTTCTAGAACTTCAACATGTTGTGTCGAAGAACCAAACCATCATTAACATGTAGACCCTTCATCAACATATAGACCAATACAACTCTATCCTAAGTGACATCCGAAGTGTGTTTACAAGGTAATAACACAACACACATGATCTTTAGCCACACCCGAGCCTCTTGGTTGAGCTAGGCTTAGTGGAGAGTGGCGTGTCTCCCCGTATCTTTGCTTTGATCCCACCTAACAGTAGAATTTACACCACACAAGGTGTGATTGATATCTCTATAGAAGGTGTTTCTTTCATCCTTTGATACTCAACATAATCACAATAAGGGTGCCTAAGAAGTCATTCAACGCACGAGTAGAGAAATGGATGGTTTTTCCCTCAACATCAACATTATTGCTCCACTTATGATTCATGTTTCGATTCGCATATAATTCATGCACAAGAGTAAGGTTACACTCACCTTGGTCCTCAATGATGTAGTGAAAACCCTAGGTTGTATACCATTTCATGAATCCATGGGAACTCTAATTGCTATCTCCCCTCATTGACGTACTCATCCTTGAGGTTCTTGGCCTTTTTTTGGGACTCAAACCAATTCTCACTGTATTGCTCCACCGCATGCTTCCAAAATCTTTGTGCTAGAGATCTAACACTTGATTTATCAAAAGAATTAGTGGCATGCCCTTTTTGGGAATGCTTTCCCCCTGCCCCAACCTCATCCTACTCTCATTTGGGTGCTATGAGAATAAAAAAACAAAAGTTTTAGAAATAATGAAAGAGAGGGGGATGTGGGTTTAGCAGTGGTGGTGTCTAAGAGAGAAGGGAATGAATAGAAATTTCTCTTTTGTGAAGAAATAAATAATTGTAGAAGGAAGCTTTGGGAAAGAAAACAATGAAGGATTTAGGAGTTTGGGAAGAAAAGTGGGAAGAGAAAGAGAGAAATTTGGTAGAGAAAGGGGAGAAGAGGCGGCTAGTTTTTGAAAAGTTAGGAAGAATTTGTGTAGGTTTAGTATTTCAAAGGATTGGGGCAAAAAATTTTAATTTTCGGTGGGTGTTGTCCATGACATGTCTTTGTTTTGGTGTTGGTGCATTGGTGGCGCGGGGCGCCATGCCTGCACCTAGGTCACACCCTTATATAGTTTAAGCCCTGACGCAGCGTGCCTATAGTGTGCCAGCTAGGGGATACCCTAGCGCAGTGAGCCTGAAGTGTACCTGAAAAGGGCACACATTAGTTAAACACCTGGCGCAATGTGCTTTACCAAGGCGTCATTTGTTTTAACCCTGGCGCGGCACACCATAAATGCACTTGCAATGCCAGGACCGACTTTTTGCTTCTTTCATGTGCGCACCTTTGATGTGCCCTGTACTACCTCTCTTTATTCCTGCACAACAACCACATACTATTAGAGTAATGGTGAGTTTCCTCCCACCCAGACAAGGGCACACAGTAGTTAAACAGCTGTCGCGATGTGCCTGATCAAGGCGTCATTTGTTTTAGCCCTGGCGCGGCACGCCATCAATGCAGTTGCCATGCCAGGACCGACTTTTTGCTTCTTTCATGTGCGCACCTTTGATGTGGTCTGTACTGCCTCTCTTTATTCCTGCACATCAACCACACACTGTTAGAGTAATGGTGGGTTTCCTCCCACCCTTTGACTTAGCTTTTGTTGTGGCACAACTCATTTTTTGTATTTTTATGTCTTTTTCTCTCTTTTTTTATATAGCTCCTAAGTTTACACTAAATTTAAAATCAAACTAAGTCCTAAATTACACAATAAATAAAACAAAATTAAAGCACCTATCTATAACACAAAGTCATGGGCTACCTGCCATGTATCGCCTGGTTTAATGTTGCGGCTCAACTCAGCTTGCGAATCATTCATCATTCAACTCAAGAGCCTCTCTGTCTCGATCCACATCATTGACAAATTAGTGCTTAACACGCTGCCCATTCACCAAGAAGGTTGAGCTCTTGTCTTTATTTTTTAGCCCCACAACACCATGTTATATCATCCTCACCACTTCAAAGGGCCCACTCTACTTACACTTTAGTTTTTCAGGGAATAACTTAATCCTAGAATTGAAAAGTAATACTTGTTAGCCTGGTTCAAAAGTGAAAGGGACGATGTTTTTGTCATGCCACCTCTTTTTTTTTCTCTTTATACAGCTTTACATCCTCATAAGCATGGATCCTAAACTACTCAAGTTCATGTAGCTTCCTTATCCTCCTCTTGCAGGCTAGTTTTGGGTAAAGATTCAACTTCTTAATTGCCTAATATGCTTGATGCTCTAATTCCACTTGAAGATGACAAGCGTTACCAAACACCAGGTGATAGGGAGAAGTCCTTATGGGCATCTTGTATGCTGTTTTGTATGGCCATAACACATCATAAAGCTTTAAGGACCAATCCTTCCTTTGCAAATGCATTGTCTTCTGCAGTATCTGCTTTACCTTTCGGTTTGACACATCTACTTGGCCACTAGTTTGCGGGTGATATGTTGTAGCCACCTTATGGTGAATTCCATACATAGCCAATAAATTCTTCACTAAATGATTAATGAAGTACTTTTCTCTATCACTGATAATGGATTTTAGAGTCCCCAATTAGGTGAATATGTGTGTATTCATGAACTCAATGACAAGCTTTGAATCGTTGGTGGGAGAGCTATAACCACAACCCACTTACACACATAATCCACCGCCACTAGAATAAAATGGTTTCCATTGGATAGTGGGAATGGACCCATGAAGTCAATACCTCACAAATAAAATAGTTCTACCTCCAGAATGTTACTCAATGGAATTTCATGCCTCCTTGAAATAGCACCTAACCTCTGGCATTGACCTCACTCCTTCACATAATAAGAAACATCATTGAATAGTGTGGGCAAAGAGAATCTAGATTGCAATACCTTATGGGCTATGTGATCACCTCCATGGTGACCTCCATAAGGTGATGAGTGGCATCTTTCAAGCACACGCTTGACCTCATTTTCTTGAATGCATCTTCTTATTACATAATCTAGCCCTTGCTTAACAAGAATGGTTCATCCTGTATGTAAAACCTCGTATCATGTCTTATCTTTTTCTTTTATTGTGTGGTTGCACCTGATGGAAACATTCCACTTTCCAACAAATTCACTATGTCTGTATACCATGGCAATTGGTGATATTTAGGGCCAGCAATTGTTCATCCGGAAAGTCATCACAGATATGTCCTCCATTGTGTACATGCACAATGTCCTTCAACCTCAAAAGATGGTCAGCAATTTGGCTTTCAACGCCTTTTCTATCCTTGATCTCAATATCAAATTCTTGGAGCAGAAATATCCACTGAATGAGCGTTGGTTTCACATCCTTCTTGTTGAATAATTCCCTAATAGAAACACGGTCAGTGAAAACAATAACTTTGGTACCTACCAAGTATGATCTGCCCTTGTCGAAGGTGAAGACAAGAGCAAGCATCTCCTTCTCAGTCACCATGTAGTTTGCTAGCACAGAAATAAGGGTCTTGCTCGCACAATATATTGAATGGAACACCTTCTCTTTTCTTTGTCTTAACACTGCACCCACTTCTACATCACTGACATCACACATGAATTCAAATGGTAGCTTCCAATTAGTAATAATCAAGATTATAGCTTCAACTAAGTTCTTTTTCAGCACCTCAAACTTTTTGACACAATTATCATTAAATTCAAATTTCTCCTCCTTCCCCAAGAGACTACACATAGGTCTAGCAGTGTTGAAGAAACTCTTGATGAATCTTCGGTAGAAACTTTCATGCCCAAAAAACTTCTTACACCTTTCATAGAGAATTGGGGTGGTAACTTTTCTATCACTTCCACTTTGGCTTTATCAACTTCTAAACCATGCTTCGATACCTTGTGGCAAAGAACTATACCTTCTCAAACCAAAAGAATGACAGTTTTTCCAATTTAGCAAATGATTCGCTTCCTCACACCGAGTAAGTGCCATATCAAGATTTTGTAGACTACCCAAAAGACCTCCCAAAGACTAAGAAATCATCCATGAACACCTCTACAATGTCCTCCGCCATGTCGTGAAAAATAGCCATCACATATCTTTGAAACATAGTCGGTGCAACGCAGAGTTCAAAGGGCATACACTTGAAAGCATATGTGCCATAGGGACAAGTGAAAGTAGTCTTTTACTGATCCTTCTATGCAATCATTATCTGGTTGTACCCAGAATACCCATCTCGCAATAGTACTCCTGCTTAGCTAATCTATCAAGAATCTTATTAATGAAAGGGCCTAGTGATATTTCCTTGTGGCCCCATTTAGCTTCCGATAATCCATGTAAATTTACCAACCAGTAACCGTTCTTATGGATATCAATTTATTCTTCTCATTTGTCACCATTTTCAAACCTCTCTTCTTTGGCATGTATTGAACACGACTCATCCATTTACTATCAGAGATTGGATACACGTTTCCTGCATCTAACCACTTGATCAGTTCTTTTCTCACAATATCTTTCATCACAAGGTTTACTTTATGCTAGTATTTTGCACTTGGCTTATAACCCTCCTCCATATAAATTTTCTGCATACACAACACTAGACTAATCCCACGAATTTCAGACATTCGCCACCCAATAGCTCTCTTCCTTTTTCTCATAATACCCAATGCCGCATCAACCTGCACTTCAGATAACTCTGAAGAAAGTATTATCAGTAAGCTTCATTTTCACTAAAAAATGCAAACCTTAAGTGTGATGGGAGAGCTTTTAGATCTAACTTGGGGGCTTCTCCAATTGAGGGCTTGGGTGGAGGCCCCAAAACGCATTTCAATAGTTCTATAAAATGTCGTGCGACCCTCACTTGGGCCACATCAAGAATTATTACCAACTCTTACGCTTCTGCATCCCCAAAAATATCAAGACCCACCAACACTCATTCCAATGGATTTCTGAAGGCAATGTAGTGAGCTTCCATGGTAAGATCAATCAAAGTGAAGGCAGACAACTCTTTATATACCGCTGGTAATTTCAACGTGTGATACACATCAAAGACTTCTACTTGGGATATAGGCTCTAACTTGGAGCACAATGAAGACCTTTCGAAGAAAGAACAGAGGATGCAAAAGAAAGTAAGAAAATAATTCAAGAGGTTGGCTAGAGAGAAGGATGCTTTGAAAAAATAGCAGTGTGATGTGATGAGGTCTTGAGCCTCAGGTAATGAGCTTCTTGTCCCTGTGGATAGTAGCCATCCTGACCCAGTCTCTGCACCTGAGAGTGCACCTGTTTATAAGGGTGCCAACATCACTCTGACTTCTGACACCTAGAGCATCGCTGGTATGACCCCTCCTCATAGCCCTTATGTTTTGTACTTTGAGGGCAAAGTTTATTTTGGTGGGGAGGGGGTGGTTGAGCAACCTGTCATTAGTTGTTAGTGCATGGAGGTTGGCTCTTGTGTTGGAAAATTCGTGTGGAAGTTAGTAGTTTGTTAAGTTTTTGGTGGTTTGCTGTGAGGATAAATATTGGTCATTTTGTGTGGTTGAATTTTTAGTAGCAGCTGAATTTTGTGTAATGAATCTTTAATCTGATATTTGACTGTTAGGCTCTTTGTGCGGCATCTTAGATACTTACGCGTTGATCATTGCTATCTAGGAATATAAATTAGTTGACTAAAATACTGGAAGTGTAAGCATGTGCCATGCGAGTGTGAGGTTTTTTTGAATTCTAGAACTTACTCGAGTAGTCTTGCTAAAATCATTGAATAACTAGATAGGAAGTGATCATTTGGCCATTTTTGTATTAAGTCCACTTTAACCAAAAACGGCAACCAAATGAAATCATGAATCCTTGAATCCTATTTGAGCTTTGAAGCTAATTTTATTGTCACTCTATTGAAATCGAATCCTTGGTTCTCCGAAGGCACGATGCCACAACTCGGGCCAAAAGCCTAAGTTGAGGGTGGTCAATATCTGAATAAAAAGAGCTATCTTAGATATCGTATCCTTGGTTATTCCGAAGGCACGAAACCACAATGTATATTTGAATGGGTTTAGTGTAAATGGTTTAAATAAATGGTAGTTAAAAAAAGAGAACAAAAATGAAATGTAAAAAGAAACACAAAAAGAAAAGAAGTATAAAAGAAATGATATGGGTGCCAGAATGTACTGAAAAAAAAAAGATGGAACCCCTCATATAAGTGTTATGTGCTGATAAGAACATTGGAGGACAAAGGTAATCTAGTCATTCATAAACCAAATGTTCCACTCCCTAGCCTGAGCCAATGCTACAAGCCAATAAAAGTCCTATAGTGATCCTATTCCTGTTGTTTGATAGTTGAAGCATAGAAAGCAAGGGCTAGCCTATGGCTTGTATATTTGCAGTGTTAAAGGTTCTTTTGGAGAGCGAGAGTATTCATCAGTCCCAAATTATCATATGTGTGGGACTTCTTTGTTGTGAGGGCACTATGTATGCATTTGATAGTTGGTTATGTTAGCTGATAGTTGGTACTGGCATAAGCATGATCGACTGTGCGTAATGAGATGTCATCAATTGATTCTTGCATGTAAGATGGATGATTCTGGATAAGTTTGTTGTTGATATAGTTGCTGCATATTTGTGATGTGATCCTTTGTTTTTGAGCGTCGAGTGTTCTCTTTTTCATCGCTAGAGAACAAGCAATGGTTCTAAGTTGAGGGTGTTGATGTATCGTGAAATCATGGCACATTTGGTGCTCAAAACCAAGGATTAGTGCGAGAACTTGAGTGTGTTTATGTGGATATGATGTGTTCTTTGATGATTGAACAGGTAAAACACTTGGACGCGCAAGATAGAGAAAGTAAGGAAATTGATCTGAAGCAAACACCACAGAGCCCTAGACGGGCCGTGGTCATGATGAAGAGCCGTCTGAGGGCTCGTGGAATGAATGCACTTAAGGCTACAAAATGACCAAGTGACACCTGAAAACCACGGAGCCCCAGATGGGCCGTAGTCTACTTGATGAGCTATTTGAGGGCTCGTGAGAGAGAAGCAGTGACAAAGCCTTGGAGGACTAAGTGTTGACTAAAGCCCACGGAACCACAGACGGGTCGTGGTTGAAGTGACGAGTCATGTAGTTGCTCATGGACGAGAAGTAAGAAATAGAGTAGCTATCCAAGTGAAGGCTCAACTACATGAAATACTAGACGAGTCGTGGTGCTTAAGACGAACTGTCAAGTCGCTCGTGAGGACCACCAGTGAACGAAGCCCACACTTTCCAAGTGTGGGACTATGGGAGGATTGACGAGCCGTCTAACACTAGATGAGCCATCAACCTGCCCTTGAAGTATTGCGACAGTACAGTCCTACTTCGAGTAGGACTTGTTTTCACAAACAATTTTAAATACTTAGGGTTTATTTTTGAATATTATCTTTTATCATCTAGGAATTTTTGAAACATCGTGAGCGTGGAGAAACATGAGTTCTACGTTCGAACACATATCTTAGTCATTTCACTTTGGATCAAAACTTGGCGTTCTTGTTTTAGTGTTCATAATCAAGAAGCTTTTGGGTTGCTATTATTGTATGTTTATTTTACGATGCTTTCAATAATGATTATGATTAAGTTTCTTGAAATAATGAGCGGGTAAATACCACAACAAGGGTTGTGGGAACCATGACGATAACTTAGCTACGAATTCAAATATGAGTAATGTCAATGTGTTAATTGCATAGTTGTTTCTACTTTCGTAATAAATGTCTTCTAATGAGTGTACACATTAGAACTCACATGTATTTATTACTTGTTCAAGAGAAAAGTAATGATTGGGAAAAGGTAGAATCAAACTCCATTAATTTGGTTTGAAAGGTTAGAGTTCGAGAGAAGTTAACCGGCACGATAAATAAGCAAAGGTAACCTCCAAAGCACTCTAAGACCGAGAGGAGAAGAGTGGAAATCATCTAATAGGGTTGAAACGCATTTAGATGTATCTAACTTGCTGTGAACATATAATATTAACAACAAGCAGTCATTCGTGTAGAATTAGAGAGTGAAGTGAATGTCATAGGAAACACAATCCTGGCATCATTAAATCAAAACTAGAATTTTAGAAATATTATTTGTTTCAATTGACTGTAATTTTAATCACCAATTGGTCACTTGAACTCAAATAACCCAATATTTACTTTTCGCAATTTATTCTTTTCGGAATTATTAACCACAACTGAATATAAGCATCAGTAAGGTTCTTTCTGTAGTAAATTCCACGTGGGATCGACCTCAATTCCAGTTGAGTTTTATAATTGACTTCGATTGTTTATAATTCTTAATTAGGTGTAAGTTTGGATGTATCAAATTTTTCCATACATCATATACAAAGTCTGAAATGGAAATGACATAAAGCAATAAAAGAGTCTCGGTCCTTGGAAGATGAGGACTCACTTAATCTTCAAGACTATGAAGGATCAACTAGCCATGAGTATGGGAGGTAGGAGCGTCAGACCCTACATTCATGAGATAATGTAGACACAAGTATGCGTTAGTACATGGAATGTACTAAGTATGAGGCAACATGCATAAACATAGGCATGATAGCATGCATGATTTAAAACATGTTGGCATGATCATATTGAAACATTTAAAATCTTAAAAGAAGAAATGACACGAGGGTCATAAAACATGGTCAAATACATCAATATAAATGACATAAGAAAAGCTTTGAAGAAAACATAATCATTTTGTGAGATAGCTTTAACCGACAATAAGTCCATGAGAGCTATATCATGGAATTCGGTATATCCCACATACCGAAAGAAGGGGAAACTACTTGTGAAGGTAGAATCCGCACATATCATCATATGCTTAAGTGGATCCACTAGCTAGGTCAATTAAGAAAATCCTACGGGGGCACGCAGTTTGGGACTAGAGGTTGTTACTAGAGACAACCCTATTTGAACATCCACCTCCAAGCCCTCTCGGTGCTAAGTCTAAATCCCAATAGAATAGATAAAAGTCAAATATCATTTTAAAATAGGGAAAGGCAATGATCAATACCAATCCACACTTTTTAGATCAAGACATAGAATAGCTCCTTAAACATAATTCAACATAGATGAGAAAACCTTTTACCAATGTGACTTCATTTGTGAGAAATACCTTTCACAATCATGATCATCATAGTAAGTGAAAAATCCTTTCACAATAGCATTGATACCTTCCTTTCAAAGCATCTCCAAATCATTTATAATCATTTCATAAAAACATGAGTATCTTCATCATTTCATAATTCATGGATTCATGGGTTCATCCTAGGATCATAGTTAGAAAACATAATTTAGGCTTGGGCCAATGCAATTTCAACTAAATATCATGGATTAACATCAATTCATGCATTAGAAGACTTAATTAACCATAATCAATCATAATTAGATGAAACCCACATTTATTGAATTGAAACCCTAATTTGATCAATTGAAAATTTAATTGGGAAATTGAAATCTTCGGGAACCCCATGAAGGAAAGGACTCCATGGGTGAATACACACATACCTTGATACTAGAAGCCCAAAAAGAATGGAGGATTGGATACTTGAATGGAACCCTAGCTCTTCTTCTTCTTTCTTAGGTTGAGAGAATTTGGAGAGTGAATTTGGTCAAGTTTAGGGAATTTAGGAGAATGAGTTGAAAATGGGAAATTCGGGGCTTAAAACCTTAATATAGGGCTCAGGGTAGAAGGCAAAATGACCTAGTATTGAATTAGAATAATTAGGAAAAGATCAAAAAGCCCCTTAAAAAGTCAAGGTAGGGTTCTTCAAGTTCAAGTCCCCATTCTTCATCATTGTTTAGGGCTTCAATTGAGGTATGTAGGGAGTTCATCAATAGGTTCCATTCACCCATTGAGCCCCCAAGGTTTTCTTCAACTCTCCAATTCAATTTCCCAAAATTGAACAAGGTTTTAACTTCATTCTTCATGGGTTCTATTTGTATGGATTCAATTATGTACTTATGATCTTGTTTTGATGATTTAGACTAAATTACATGTTTTTCAACTAATTCCATATGAACCCATGTATTGATCTATGAATTGGACTATAAACCCTAATTTTCTAAGTAAAGATTGTTCAATCAAAAACTAGATTTTCTTCTATCATGTGGGTTCTTTCAATTATGATCAAATTGCTTTGTTTATGTTTTTCTAAGCATGAAGTTGAGTTGAATTGCATGTTTGAAGATGAATTTTCATGAACCCATGGGAAATCTATAGTTTTCAAGTTATGATTTATGATGAACTATCAAAGAGGATATTTATGAATTCATGTATGTCTGTTATGAAGTGGTGATGATTTTAAGAAGCTTCGAGGTAGAAGTGTCAATGTTGTTAATTGATGAATATAAAAGGTTTTCTCATGTAAAGGATTCATAATTTGTTGAAAGGTTTTCTCAACTAATATTGAATGAAAGGTTTAAGGAGCTATTCTAATGACGTAAGCTTGGACTATATCCATGGAATATGAAACGTCTATACACATGATTTAGCTTGGATTGGTGTTCCTTGATGTACCTTTCCATGGATTAATAATATGATCAAGGACTATTTCGTGGGATTTAAGCTTAGCACCGAGTGGACGAGTGGCGATTCCCCATGTCCCATACCTATGTGCCCCCATAGGATTTCTTAAATAGACTTTGTATTAGCTAGTGGATCCACTTAAGTTAGATATTATGGGTCCTACCTTGGCAAGTAGGATGGCCCTTCCGATGTAGGGAGAATGTCGGATTCCATGTTGATAGCTCACATGGTCTTAAATGCCGGTTAAGGCAATTTCCCACAATGATGAACTAAAATGACTTTCAAAGTATTTCAGAAGTGATGTAAAAATGTCTAGCTTGCATTGACCTTGGTTTATGACTTATGATTTCTAACCATTTTTACTTCATGTTTAGCTTCGTCATTGCATGTCATAAAAATGTCCCTATTTAGCATGATTTAAATGTTTTATTGCATTCCCCTCATACTTGGTACATTCCATGTACTAACACATACTTTTTCCTATATTGTCTCATAATATAGGATTTGGCGATTCTCCATCTATTCGTCGCTAGAGCTTAGTAGAAGGATTGTTGAAGACTTGGTTAGTCCTCATCCATTCGAGGACATAGCCTAGTTGTTATTAATTTTATGTTCTTTCACTTTGACATTGTATTGGGTTGCGTCCCAAACTTTATTTCTCTTTCTTATGATAGATTGGCTTTGAGACATGAGATGTAGACTTCTGCTATTTTTCTTAAAAGCTTTGATATGATATTGTCTCTTGAACTCTCAAATCTCGATAATCTTATATGTATGTATGCTAAGTGGCTTGTATGAGGCCTTTCAGGGTCTTGTACGCCATGTCACGTCTAGGGGGTATCTTGGGTCACGATAAACTTGGTATTCAGAGCACAAGGTTTTAGAAAAGATCCTAGGATGTCTCATAGGCCCCATCGAGTAGAGCTTGGGTCACATTTATGAATGAGAGGCTATATGACGTTTAAGAAACTTCACTTCTTTCATTACTCTTAAGCCATGCGATAGAGTTTAAATTCATAGGTCTTCCTCTCCTAACCCTTCTTCACTTTTCATAATATGCCTCCACAAAGGAATCCCGTGAGAACGAATAGGTATGTTGGTGCAAATGAGGGAAAAGAGGTTCCCCAAGTGCCGATCAACCCTTTGGCCGAGGAAGTGACTAATGATGAGTTTCGAGCCGCATTTCACGCACTGGCTCAAGCTATGACGGCCCAACAAAATAGAGAGGTTGTGGCTCCCGTGAATCTAAGGGTAAGTACGACGGTTATAAGAGTGAGGGACTTCATTAGAATGAATCCTCTGGAGTTTCATGGTTCTAAGGTTGAGGAAGATCCTCAAGAGTTCATTGATGAGATGTACAAGGTGCTAATGATCATAGGTGTGACGTCGGAGGAAAAGGCAGAGTTGGCTGTTTATCAACTTAAGGGTGTGGCTTAAGTGTGGTTCGAGCAATGGAAGAGTGAGAGGGCGGACGAAGCGGGTCCTCTCGATTGGGAAAAGTTCAAGGTGGCTTTCCTTGATAGGTTTTTTCTCCTTAAGATGAGGAAGGCGAAGGTACTTCAGTTCATTAACCTTCGTCAAGGGGATATGAGTGTGAAGGAGAATGCTTTGAAGTTCACGCAATTGTCTAAGTATGCTCCAACTATGGTCGCCGATCTTAGGGCAAGGATGAGTAAATTTGTATCGGCTGCTTCCGAATTAGTGGTCAAAGAATGCCTAATTGCCATGCTTGTTAAGGAGATGGATGTCTCCCACTTGATGGTTCATGCACAACAAATAGAAGAAGAAAAAATTAAGGAGAAAACTAGGGATTCTAAGAGGGCAAGAAGAAATGGTGGTGAATGCTCATCGACCACTTGTGCTAAGTGTGAAGGGAAGCATGTGGGCAATTGTCTAGCTGATTCCAATGCATGATTTGGTTGTGGCAAGATGGGCCACAAGATAAGGGATTGTCTCTTAGTGGTTAGGAAGTAGGGAGATAATCGTCGATGGACTCAACCTCAAAATTTGTCAGGTTTAAGTGCACAAAAGCAAAATCGATTCTATGCCCTTTAAGCTAGTCATGAGCAAGAGGGTTCCCTGGATGCAAAAATTGGTAAGTTATGATCCTTTAGCATGTGGTTATGCGTTGATTAATGTTGGGTGTTTGGTTGGCTATGATAAGACTCCATGTGTTGTTAGTGTGTATAAGGTTGACTTTGAAATCTTGACCGAAACTTCTTAAGTGTTCACTTGTATCAATGGATTTGTGGTTGTTAAAACTTTGGTGTTATGACTAAGTTGAGGGAGATGGATTCGGAAGTATTAGAGAGGTTTGCTCCCAAGGGGGAGATAGTGTGTTTCTTGATTGGTAAGTATGGGGACTAATTAAGTTGTCGGAAAGAGTTCCTTGTTATGGTTTGCTATATGAGAGGTCGGAGGCGATGTGATGTCTTAGTATCCCTATCCTTTTTCCGTATCTTCTGGTCTAGCTTGAGGCCTTAGCACCACATGTTTCACTCTTAAGGATTCTTGTGTCTTAGTCATTCTCATGTTTCCTTATGCATTCATGCTCATGAAAATATGATTTTTTTTTCTTCAAAGATATGATTTAGCTTGACTGATTTCTTGATTATGCATGTTCATGAAGACTCTAAATTTTGAGAAAAATGAGATAGCTTAATTGATTTCTTCATAGTTATGTGCATTTTAGTATGAGTTGCATTATGCCTCCATGAAACGATATTGTTTTTTACATGCTTTAGCTTAGAGTTGATGTTTCCTCCTTGGATTAATTGCATTTTTGGTTGGGTCGTTAGGTCTTGTTTCTATCTTCCTTTTGATTTCTTGATACTCATTCGAGGATGAATGTTCCCCAAGAGGGAGATAATGTAACACCCCGAATTCGAAAGGGTAAAAAATTTCAATTTTTAGAAACTTTGGTGACATACTACTTGACCTACTAACCGTTGGTGGACTTACCAACAGTAGGTCAAGGGGGTAGGAGCCGTTGGTAAGGCTGCCTAGGGGAAAAAATTGGAAAAAAAAATTCTAAGTAGTGACCTACTTCATGACTTACCGATAGTCGTTTGACTTACCAATAGTAGGTCAAGAGGGGTAGGAGTAGTAGGTCTAAGGAGTGACTTACTACTTGACTTACCAATCTTCCTTTGACTTACTAATAATAGGTCAAGAGGGGAGGGGAGGCCGTTGAGGCTACTGGTTGGAAGGAAGAATTTATTTAATTGTTTTGACCTAAGGCAGTGTGAACTACGGTTGTACACCTATGGGCAATAGGCTAACCTACCAACCATAGGTCATATGGTAAGTGGGGTCGTTAGTGGATCTTTGAAGAAGGGTCGTTTGGTCTTTTCACCTAATGGCCCATTTACTAATCTAAGTCGGTTTATACCTTCTCCTAACTCTATATAAGCCCTTTTATTCCTAAAATCTACCCTTTCCAATCATTTACAAGATTCCCCAAATTCTCCTCTCTCAAATATTCTCTCCCTAGAATCAAGAAGAAGAAGAAGTCGTGCTAGGGTTCTTTAAGTTCAAGTCTCCATTCTTCATCATTGTTTAGGGCTTCAATTGAGGTATGTAGGGAATTCATCAATGGTTTCCATTCACCCATTGAGCCCCCGAGGTTTTCTTCAACTCTCCAATTTAATTTCTCAAAATTGAACAAGGTTTTGATTTCATTCTTCATAGGTTCTATTTGTATGGATTCAATTATGTACTTATGATCTTGTTTTGATGATTTAGACTCAATTACATGTTTTTCAACTAATTCCATGTGAACCCATGTATTGATCTTTGAATTGGACTATAAACCCTAATTTTATAAGTAAAGATTGTTCAATCAAAAACTAGGTTTTCTTCTATCATGTGAGTTCTTTCAATTATGATTAAATTGCTTTGTTTATGGTTTTCTAACCATGAAGTTGAGTTGAATTGCATGTTTTAAGATGAATTTTCATGAACCCATGTGAAATCTATGGTTTTCAAGTTATGATTTATGATGAACTATCAAAGAGGAAGTTTATGAATTCATGTATGTCTGTTATGAAGTGATGATGATTTTAAGATTGTTTGAGGTAGAAGTCTCAATGTTGATAATCGATGAACATGAAAGGTTTTCTCACGTAAAGGATTCATAACTTGTTGAAAGGTTTTCTCAACTTATGTTGAATCAAAGGTTTAAGGAGTTATTCTAGTGACGTAAGCTTGGACTATGTCCATGGAATATGAAACGTCGATACACATGATTTAGCTTGGATTGGTATTCCTTGATGTACGTTTCCATAGATTAATAATATGATCAAGGACTATTCTGTGGGATTTAAGCTTAGCACCGAGTGGACGAGTGGCGATTCCCTATGTCCCATACTTATGTGCCCCCATAGGATGTCTTAAACAGACCTTGTATTAGCTAGTGGATTCACGTAAGCTAGATGTTATGGGTCCTACCTTGGCAAGTAGGATGGCCCTTCCGATATAGGGAGAATGTCGAATTCCATGTTGATAGCTCACATGGTCTTAAATGTTGGTTAAGGAAATTTCCCACAATGATGAACTAAAATGACTTTCAAAGTATTTCACAAGTGATGTAAAAAGGTTTAGCTTGCATGTACCTTGGTTTATGACTTATGATTTCTAACCCTTTTTACTTCATCTTTAGCTTGGTCATTGCATGTCATGAAAATGTCCCTTTTTAGAATGATTTAAATGTTTTATTGCATTCCCCTCATACTTGGTACATTCCATGTACTAACACATACTTTTGCCTACATTTTCTCATTATGTAGGATTTGGCGATTCTCCATCTATTCGTGGCTAGAGCTTAGTAGAAGGATTGTTGAAGACTTGGTGAGTCCTCATCCATTCAAGGACATTGTCTAGTTGTTATTACTTTTATGTTCTTTCACTTTCACATTGTATTGGGTTACGTCCCAAACTTTATTTCTCTTTCTTATGATAGATTGGCTTTGAGACATGAGATGTAGACTTCCGCTATTTTTCTTAAAAGCTTTGATATGATATTGTCTTTTGAACTCTCAAATCTCTATAATCTTGTATGTATGTATGCTAAGTGGCTTGTATGAGGCCTTTCGGGGTTTTATACACCATGTCACGTCTAGGGAGTACCTTGGGTTGTGACAATACAAGGAGTGTAGGGAAAGAGATCTAACAGCCCAACAAGAATGCCACTTCATAAACAACACATAACCAAGGAGGAATATCAACTCTAAGCTTACGCATATTCAAAACATCACTTTACAAGGCATGCTTGCAAATCTTACTCAAATGCATATAAAAATAAAGTAGTCAATCAAGTTAACTCATTTTCTCAAAAATCAAGTTTTCATGAGTATGCATGCATGAGAAATCATGAGAACAGCTAGGACACGTGAAACCCAAACGATGTACCATGAGAAACTAAATACCTTTAGCTAGAGTAGGGTCGTATGGAAATAGATGGGGATAACGGGACATCATATCGACCTCGGCCTCCCAACTAGCACCCTCAACCCTTTGATTCCTCCATAAGACCTTTACGGATGCAACTTCCTTATTTCTTAACTTATTAACTTGTCGGTCCAAGATCTCAACCTAAACTTCTTCATAAGAAAGACTCTCCTTCATACCAAGACTATCCAATGGTATAATAGATGTCAGATCACCAACACATTTCTTCAAAAAAGAGACATAGAAAACCGGATGCACCGATGCTAAGTCAATTGGAAATTCAAGTTCATAAGCAACTTTAACAATACATCTCAGAATCTGGTTTGGACCCACATAACGGGGACTAAGCTTCCCTTTCTTCCCAAAACTCATGACACCCTTCATGAGTGAAATTTTCAAGTAAACCCAATCATTAACGGCAAATTCTAAATCCCTCCTTCTAACATCGGCATAGGAATTTTGTCGACTTTGAGCCATTTTCAACCTTTCTCTAATAAGATGAACTTTCTCCATAGCCTCATGTACCAACTCAAGGCCTATTAAAGCAACTTCACCGACTTCAAACCAACCTATAGGAGATCTACACCTCCTACCATGAAGAGCCTCAAATGGAGCCATATCAATGCTCAAACGGTAGATATTATTATAAGCAAATTCAATCAAAGGTAAATGATCATCCCAATTACCCTTTAAGTCAATCACACAAGCTCTTAACATATCTTCTAACATTGGGATAGTACGCTCCGCTTTCCCATCAATTTGAGGATGAAAGGCTGTGCTAAGATTAGCACGAGTACCAAGGCCTTTTTGGAAAGATTTCCAAAATTGAGAGATAAATTGGGTATCGCGATCAAAGATAATGGATAGGGGCACTCCATGCAACTTAACCATCTCCCTTAAGTACAACTTAGCATAGTCCTCCACTGAATAAGAAACCCTGATGGGAATGAAATAAGTCGACTTCATCATATGATCCACAATTACCCAAATCGAGTCATGTTGCTACCGGGTGTGGGGTAAGCCAACAATAAAATCCATATTCAAGTCTTTCCACTTTCAAGCCGGAATATTGATATCTTGGGACAAACCTCTCAACTTTTGATGTTCAACTTTCACTTGTTAACAATTAGGACACTTAGCCCCAAATTCCGCAATATCTTTCTTCATCCCATTCCACCAATAGACCTCCCTCAAGTGACAGTACATCTTGGTAGCTCCCGGGTGAATGGAACATCGAGAACTTTGAGCTTTCGACAGAATCTGCTCCCTCAAATCATCAACATTAGGAACACACAAATGACCTTGATACCGAAACATACCATCTTCCCCTTGGGAGAAAGCCTCTATGGATTTTCTAAGCATCGCTTCCTTCAATTCAACCAAAATCAGATCAAAACCTTATTTTGTTTTCACATCTGATACAAGACGATTCTTATCCATTATGAACAATAATACCACTTTTATTAGAATCTACCAACTGAACACCCAATCGGGTTAATCTATGAACATCTCAAACCAACTCTTTTTTATCATCTTTAACATGAGCAACACTACCCATTGATAGCCGACTAAGAGCATCTTCCACGACATTCGCCTTGTCGGAGTAATATAGGACACTCATGTCGTAATCCTTTAGTAACTCAAGCCATCCCCTTCAGTGAAGATTTAGATCCTTTTGCTTGAACACATATAACTTTTGTGGTTGGTAAAGACATCAACATGAACACCATATAAGTAATGCCTCCAAATCTTTAAGGCAAACACAACTGCCGCTAATTTCAAATTGTGGGTAGGATAGTTCTTTTCATGAATTTTAAGTTGCCATGAAGCATAAGAAATAACCTTCTCATTTTGCATAAGAAGACACCCTAGTCCAACCCTTGAAGCATCACAGTAAACAACAAATCCATCGGACCATTTCGGTAAAGTCAACACCGAAGCGGAGGTAAGTCTATCTTTCAATTCTTAAAACTCTTCTCACACGCTTTAGACCATACGAACTTAACTTTTTTTAGGTAATGCCTTCAATGGAGTGGCGATAGAAGAAAACCTTTCCACAAACCTTCTATAATAACCAACCAAACCCAATAAACTTTTAATATCCGAAGGGGATAGAGGTCTTGGCTAGTTCTTAACCACATTCGTCCTCTTCGGATCTACCACAATACCCTTACTGGAAACAATGTGAACAAGAAAAGCTGCGAATCTCAACCAAAACTCGCATCTACTAAGTCCTTGAGGACTTCCAACACAATCCTAAAATGATTGGTGTGCTCATCCTCACTTCTTGAGTAAATCAAAATGTCATCGATAAACACAATTACAAACATGTCAAAATATTGCCTAAACACTCTATTCATCAAGTCCATAAATGTGGCTGGAGCATTAGTCAAACCAAATGACATTACCAAAAACTCGTAATGACCATAATAAGTTCGAAAATCCATCTTCGGAATGTCATCTTCCTTCATCCTCAATTGGTGATACCTTGACTAGAGATCTTAGAAAAGTAACTCGCTCCTTGGAGTTGATCAAATAAATCATCTATCCTTGGAAGAGAATACTTATTCTTAATGGTGGCCTTTTTCAATTGACGGTAGTCAATATATATGCGAAGCGAACCATCTTCCTTACGAATAAGCAAAACTAGGGCACCTCATGGAGAGATACTGGGTCAGATGAAACCCTTATCCAATAAATCCCTCAATTGCTCTTTCAATTCCTTAAGTTCTGCCAGAGCCATACGGTAAGGAGGAACAGAGATAGGTTACATATCAAGGATAAGGTCTATACCGAAGCTTATTTCCCTTTCGAAAGGAACACTGGTTAGGTCGTCGGGCTACACTTCCAGGAACTCATTTGCAATGGGGACCGATTCAAAGATAGGGGTTTCAAAATTCATATCCCTAACCCGAATGAGATGATATACGCAACCCTTAAAAATCATCATCCTAGCCTTAAGACAAGAAACAAACTGACCCTTAGGCATAGAATTTTCCCCTTTCCACTCTAGGATGGGCTCATTTGGAAATTTAAACTTGACCACTCAAGTCCTCCAATCAATAGATGCATAGAAATAATGGAGCCAATCCATACCAAGAATAACATAAAAATCAACCATATCAAGCTCTACAAGATCAACATGAGTTACTCTATAAGGTAAGGAGACGGGACAACTTCTATAGGCTTTCTTAGCCACAATAGATTCACCAAAAGGTGTAGAGATAGAAAGAGGGTCTATCAATACATATAGAAGAACATCAAACCTCATAGCCACATATGGCATCATAAAAGATAAGGTAGCACTGAGATCAAGAAAAGCATAAACATCAAGATGAAAAACTTTCAACATACCGGTAACCACATCGGGAGAACCCTCTTGATCTTGATGAGTTTGAAGTGCATAGAATTGGTTTTTTTTGGAGAACTTGAACCCGAACCACTAGGCGAAGCTTGCCTACAATCTTTTCCCTTGTCAACTCTAGATGGACAATCCCTCAAGAGGTGACCATTCTTGCCACAACCAAAGCAATTATCCGTACCCATCAAGCATTTTCCCGGATAACTTTTGCCACACTTTTTGCATGCGCGAACTGAAGTACCATTTCCACCACCATTTCTTCCTTGAGGTTTGGGGTTAGAAACCCTTTCCTTGTTGAACTTAGGAGCTGGAGCATTTGAGGAACCTTGATGGAAAAATCTTTGTAGGAACCTAAAACGACCATGTCCATCGAACCTTGAGTGTAAAAAGTCACCATCACCGGTCTTTGCCCTTTTTGTCTTCCTAGCCTTTTCCTTAAGCTTCTCCTCAATTTGTTGAGCATGAATCATTGAACGAGAAATATCCATCTCCATAATGAGCACGACGGTATGACATTTCATAACCACCATTTTGGACACACCCAAAACAAACTTGCTCATCTTTGCCCTAGGATCGGCAACAATAGTAGGAGCATACCTACACAATTGTGTGAAATTCAAGGCATACTCCTTCACACTCATGTTCCCTTGATGAAGGTTAGTAAATTCAAGTACCTTGGCCTCCCTCATGTCAAGGGGAAATAACCTATCAAGGAAAGCAACCTTAAATTTTTCTCAATCAAGAGGACCAACATCAACAATCCTCTCTTCGTTCCATTGGTTGAACCAAACTTGAGCAACACCGCTAAGTTGATAAGCAACCAATTCCGCCTTTTCCAGCGGCGTCACATCCATGATCATCAAAACCTTGTATACCTCATCAATGAACTCTGGAAGAACTTCCTCAACCTTGGATCCATTGAACTACGGGGGATTCATCCTATTGAAGTCTCTCACTCTAGTTGCCATCGTACCCACATTTAGACTCATGGGGACCACATCCTCCCTATTGGCTTGAGCTGTCATGGCTTGAGTGAACACTTAAAAAGCATCTCGAAACTCCGCATTAGTCACTTGTTCGACCAAAAGGTCAGCCGAAACTTGTGGAGCTTTTTTTTCCCACATTTTCTCCCACGTTCCTTCTAACGAATGCTCTTCGAAGGGCGATATCCTGAAAAGCTTCAGATAGGGATTAGAAGAGAGACATATAGAGATACACTCTATCACCTGACTTTTGAATGATGAAAGAAGTGGAATTTCCTAAATATATGATAACCTCTTATTCATAAATGTGGAGCCCTTCACACTCATGAACAAGACTCTACTCGAAGTGGCTTATGAGGCATCCTAGGACCTTTCTAAGCCTTGTGCTCTGAATACCAAATTTGTCACTACCTAAAGCATACAGTAGGTGTAACATGACGTATAGGACCCCGAGAGGTTCCACAAAAGCCACTTAGCATACATCATACAAGATAATAGAAATAAAGACTTTGAAAGAAAGCATTTCAACCATCAAAGGAGTTTTAACAAAGAAGAAGTCTACATGCGTCTCAAAAGCCATCTAAACATCATAAGGAAAGTGATTGAGACGTAACCTATACATCATCTACAAAGTTTGAAATGGAAATGATATAAAGCAATAAAAGAGTCTCGGTCCTCAGAACATGAGGACTCACCAATCTTCAAGCCTATGAAGGATCAACTAGCCCCGAGTATGATAGTTAGTAGCGTCGGACCCTACATTCCTAAGATAATGTAGGCACAAAAATGCAATAGTACATGGAATGTACTAAGTATGAGGTAATATTCATAAACATAGGCATGATAGCATGAATGACTTAAAACATGTAGGCATGATCATAGTGAACATTTAAAAGCTTAAAAGAAAAAATGACATGAGGTTCATGAAACATGGTCAAATAGATCAATATAAAGGACATAACAAAATCTTTGAAGAAAACATAATCATTTTGTGAGATATTAGCTTTAATCGACAATAAGACCATGAGAGTTATATTATGGAATCCGGTATATCCCACATACCGAAAGATGGGGAAACTACTTGCCAAGGTTGAAAATAAGAAATTTGGGTCTTAAAGCCGTTATATAGGGCTCAGGGTAGAAGGCAAAATGATGTAGTATTGGATTAGAATAATTAGGAGAAGAGCCAAAAGCCTCTTAAAAATAAAGGCAAGACTCAACCTACGATTTGGACATACGGTCCGTAGGTCCTTCTATGGACCGTAATGGTCAACCGTAGAAAGTTTTAGAACCCTTTTTATTTGGACAACTTTTAACGGAAACCATCTATGGTTTTTAGGTCCTCTTATAGACCATAGATACGCACCGTATAACCTAACTTTTAGGCTTTAAGATTTCACTAAGTATAGAAGTGACCTACGAGACCAATCTACGACTCGTACATAGGGTGATAGGACATTCTGGTAAACCGTACAAAGGATGCTTGGACTTGTTTTGGAAAATTTATTTTCCTCCTTTCCTACGGTTGCCATCTATGACCCATAGGAGCTTCTACGGTTCATAGGTGTGAATCGTAGACCCCGCCTGCAACCCAAAAACTTCTTTACTTCCTCTTCCAAATTTCGAGGTGTTACAGTTAAAGATCAACTTGAGAAACAATCCATACTACTCTCCTATATCCCCAATGATCATGCAAGCAATGGTAACCGATGCTTCTTCCAGTAAGGAACAACTTGCAAATCTGATGAAGTTGGTTGAAGGAATGACAAAGCATATATACCACCAAGAGTCTTGAATTGATAAGATGATAGATAGGATGGAAGGCCTTTTAGATGGAGAAGCAGTCATGTGCCTGGGAAATGTATTCAAGTTCAAGAGGTTGATAATCCTGCAAAGCAAGCACCACTTGTCAAGGAGATGTTTGTTTCTTATGAAGGAATGCTCCCACTCGATCGCGTGAAGGAGTTCATTAAAGGTACAATCAAAGATAAGTATGAAGTTTCCACAAGTCTTCTTATATGTATGCCAAGCCATACACAACAAGAATTGATAATTTCAAAATGTTTGTCGGTTATTAACCTCCGAAATTTCAACAATTTAAGGGTAAAAGAAATCCAATGCAACATGTTGCACACTTTGTGGAGACATGTAATAATGATGGAACATATGGAGACCATCTTGTCAGGCAGTTCATCTACTCTCTAAAAGGAAATGCCTTTGAGCAACTAGAGCATGAGTTTCTCAGTCGCTTCTATAGCACAAGACATACAGTGAGCATGGTACAACTCACGAATACTCATCAAAAGAAGGATGAATAGGTTATATATTTTATAAATTGATGGAGAAACACGACCCTAAATTGCAAAGATAGGCTTAGTGAAGCTTCTGCAATAGAAATGTGTATCCAAGGAATGCACTAGGAGCTTGTTTACATCATACAAGGATTATAGCCAAAATCCTTCGAAGATCTTGCTACTCACGCTCATGATATGTAGTTGAGCATGTCCTCTGCTGGAAAAGATATGACATTTGTCCATGATCCTCGCAATGAAATGGACAAGCAGGAACTCAACATATGAAGAAAATTTGTGCCAGAAATGACAACAAAGAATCAACGAATGTCAATATGTCAGTTGTAAAGTTCACTATGAAGAAAAACAAGAAGAAAAGTTTGGAAACAAATTTCCAAGCGCATTCAAATCAAAAGTCGACACTGAGACAGATGCAAGAAAAAATAACCCCTTCTTGGATTTTGATGTTTTTGAAATTTTTGATGAGTTACTCGAGTTAAAGCTCATTAAGTTGCTAGAGATGAAGCAACCTAATGAAGCTGGAAAAATTGATGATCCAAATTATTGCAAGTATCATAAATTTGTAAGTCACCCTCTTGAAAAAAAAAATTCTTCAAGGATAGAGTTATACGATTGGTTAAGGAAAAGAAGATTGTCATTCGGCTCGCTTGATCTAGTCAAAATATGTGTCTCTGAAAAGCATGAAGAAGAGTCATTAGTGTAAGACAAACCTCAAGTTGATATAGATGGTAATGGAGGTTGTATTCTTGTGTCTAGGTGAAGATGCAACAAGTCAAGCTTATGAAAAGAATAATTCAAGCAACCAATTAAAAGAAAGATAGGGAGGAGACTGGAAAAGAAGAAATCAATCAAGCATCCAAAGAGGGCAAAGGTAGAAGTGCATCACTATTAGAAACCCCGATGTTTTGTGACTCTAGAGGAATTCTTACCAAGTTGGTTCTACACAAAGTCTACTTGAGATAATGTCGAGGCATCATGTTTCAATACTGACAAAGAAGAAACAATGAGTGAAACCTCACTAAAGTTGTCTCCTACTGAAAAAGAAGAAACGACGAGTGAATCCTCACCAAAGGTGTCTCCTACTGATGAAGAAGAAGCAACGAGAGAAATTTCATCAATGATGTCTCCGCCGTCTTCTGAAATCCCTGTTGAACCTTTTTCCCAAGAAGCACTTGCATGTTATACAAAAATCACACTTACAGATAATGATCTTCTATTTGGTGAAACACTACACAATCGTCCTTTATATATTGTAGGTAACGTGCTAGAAAAGAAGATAAAAAAAATCTTAAAAAATGAAGGATTTGTAGTCAACATTCTGCCTATCCAAGCATTGAAGAAACTCAACATCACGACTGAAGAACATAGTGAAAGTCGTTTGTTGATATAAGGATTCAATCAAGAGGGACAGAGGTCCATAGGGTCTATTAAATTAGAAATCCACATGGAAGATTTGTGATCAAGTGCATAGATGCATGTGATCGATGCAAAGAATTCACATAGCATATTGCTTGGTAGGCCATGGGTACATAAAAATAAAATTGTCTCATCTTTTTACTATCAATGCTTGAAGTATCATGAAGGGGGGATCAAAAGGAAGATAGTTGCGGATGATAATCCTTTCACCGAAGTTGAGACACACTTCGTCGATGCAAAACTTTATTTGAAGAGTTACGTTGTCAAGGGTACAAAACTTAATGATGTCAAATCACTTAAGTCTGATAAGATCGCAAGCAAAAGAGTTGATGTGGCTGTCAGAAAGGTCAAAGTTGACAGTAAAGAACTTTTTCCCATTATGAATAAAGGGAAAATCATGTCTTCAAAAAAGAAGTTGACTTTTGTACTCCGCTACATTCCAAAGGTGAAGAAAGAGGAAGGTCAATCATCTAACATCTAAGGAAATGCACTACTAGGACTAACTCTTCGTATAATATGGATTGATGCAATAAACTTATCTTCGAAGCTACCAGGAAAGTCAATCGCTTAAAATCTAGCGCAAGATGTGGCACTCCCTAAAAAATGCACGAGAGAAGGCTTTGATCCAAATGCTTACCAGTTATTTGTAAAGGATGGATACAACCCTAATGAGCAATCAAAGTTAGGGAAACTTCCATCAAAGGATACAACCAGACAAGCACGCGAAAGCTTAGGCTATAGCAAAGTGCAGCGAGTTCACATCTACATAAGAAGAGCCAGCATTAACCACATCACTGTAGAAGATGAGTCAACTACTTTTAACAAAAAGTCTTCTTTCTTTGATCGACGTGGAAAATTGACTACAAGAACTTCTATATTTGCGGGGTTAGGTCCATTGAAGAAGAAAAATAGCAACATTGGAGAAGTTATCTAAGAGTGACAACACTTGCTTCACTTATAATCCAGAAGGATTTCAATAGTTTGATTCCTTCTAAAATGAGGCGACGAGTGGAACTTATATTTTCTTGTAAAGAGGAACTAAAGGCAAAAACTTACACTGTGCACTAAGGAGCGTGAGGAAGATTAAGAAAGTGTAGCTCCTCATATCATCGTATGATCCATAATGAGCACAATGCCTTGTCTCAAATGAAGATTGATGAAGTGTTGGGAGATATTTTTTGTTGTTATCACATATCTATCAATGATAATAATCCTCAAAAAGAGAAAGATACCGGAGATGATCCACCCAAACATGAAGAAGGAGTAGAGACCACAATAGATCCCTTAAAAGAAGTAAAACTTGTCACTGACGAAGACCCAAGACAAACTTAGTTGAATACATTTCTAGAAGTTGATGAAGAAATCGCTTATATGAATATACTCAAAGAATACAGGGATGTCTTCGCTTGGAGTTATAAAGAAATACTGGCTTGAATCCTAAAGTAGCATTCCATCATTTGGCAGTCAAGAATGGTGCTCGTCTAATTAAGCAAGCCCAAACACGTTTTAGACCAGACTTGGTTCCATTGATAGAAAATGAAGATAATAAAATCATTGAGGTAAGTTTTTTTCGTGAAGTCAAATATCCTACATGGATTTCAAGTAATGTTCATGTGAGGAAGAATAATGGCCAAATTTGAGTTTATGTTGACTTTAGGGATCTCAATATTGCATTCCCTAAAGATTAGTTTCCTCTTCCCATTTCGAATCTAATGATTGATGCCACCACTTGTTATAAGGTAATGTCATTCATGGATGGATCTTCCGGCTATAACCAAATCTGCATGGCACCAAAAGATGAAGAACTCACTGCATTTCACACACCTAAAGGTATTTATTACTACAAGGTGATGCCTTTTGGTTTAAAAAATGTTGGTGCCACATACCAAAGGGTTATCCAAATATATTTGATTACTTTCTCCATAAAAATATTGAATGCTATATTGATGACTTAGTGGTGAAGTAGAGGAAGAGGAGTGACCATTTGAAAGACCTAAAAATGGTGCTTGATTTGCTCAAGAGATATCAACTGAGGATGAATCCATTAAAATTTTCCTTTGGAGTTACTTATAAAAAAAAAATTTGGCTTCATTGTGTGACATCAAGGAATTGATTGATCAAGACAAAGCTAATGTGATTTTTAAGATGCTTGAGCCTTGAAATATTTATGAGTTAAAAAGTCTTCAAGGAAAGTTAGCTTACTTGAGGAGGTTCATCTCGAATAGCAGGAAGATGTCAACCATTCAGCCCTCTCATGAAGAAGGGTGCTCCATTTAAGTGGGACAAAACATGTAGCAACGCCTTTGAATATATAAAACCATATATGGCGAAACGTCCAGTTTTAGCAACTCCTATACCTAGAAATTCATTGATACTCTACATTGTGGCACAAGAAAGGTGTGTAAGAGCCTTGCTAGCTCAAGAAAATAATGAAGGCAAAGAAAACTCTCGTTATTACTTGACTAGAAAAATGACACCAAATGAGCTGAATTATTCACCAATAAAAAATGGTGTTTGGCGCTACTCTTCTCCATCCAAAAGATGAAGAATTATTTTCAAACTTACGTTGTTTGCCTTATTTCTAAAGCAAATCCCATCAAGTTCGTTACGTCAAAACCAGTCCTTAGTGACTGACTAGCAAGGTGGTACCTCCAATTCCAATTATTTAAAATCTTGTATATCCCTCAGAAAGTTGTGAAGGGACAACCATTAGCAGACTTCTTAGAGGACCACCCAATACCAGATGTTTGGGACTTAACCAATGAGATTCCTGATGAAGATGTGATGGCTATTGAAATTCAAACTCATTGGAAGTTATACTTTGATGGGGCTGCACATTGAGGTGGAGCTGGTGCTGGCGTGGATTTGTCACTTCACAAGAAGATATCCTACCATTCTCCTTTACTTTAAAGCAACATTTCTCTAACAATGTCGTTGTATACCAAGCATTGATACTTGGACATGAAATGGTCATCGATATGAAGTAATTACACTTAAAAGTCTTTGGTGACTCTCAGTTAGTGATCAATCAACTCTTGGGAAGTTATGAGGTGAAGAAGCCCGAATTGCGCCCTTATCAAGGTTATGCTCAAAAGTTGATAGGATGACATAGAGATGTAACCTTCCAACATAAGCCTAGAATGGAAAACAAGAAAGCTGATGTGTTGTCTACCCTAGCATCAACACCAGCTCTTCCTAATCAGACACAAGTTACTATCTGCCATAAATTTGTAATACAACCACCAAATAGGACGAATATATAGAAAATGAGCTCGAGTATCTCGTTACTGTTTCTAAAACCGTGAAGGAAGATTGGCAACAACCTAATACCGACTATTTGTGTTATGGGATACTTCAAGAAAATTCAAGGAGAATGGCTGACATTCATTGTCGTGCATCTCGCTTCCTTTACTACAAAGACACAATATACAGAAGATTATTTGAGGAAGTACTCCTGTGATGTTTGGGAGAGGAAGAAGCAATCAACACTTTGCAAAAAGCACAATCAGAAGTATGTGGATCACATCAATCTGGACCAAAACATCACTTTCACATAAGAAGAATGAGGTATTATTGGCCAACCATGGTGAAAGACTATGCTTGAAGGTGTAAGGTTTGCCAATTTCATGAGAATTTCATACATAAGTGTCCGAAAGTACTGCACCCAACTATCGCATCTTGGTTATTCGATTCTTGAAAATTGGATGTTGTTGGACCACTACCAAAATCTTTAGGTGGACACTTGTACATCTTGGCTGCAACAGATTACTTCTCCAAATGTGTCGCAATTGTTGCTCTTAAAGAAGTGAAGAAAGAGAATGTTGCAAATTTCATCCTAGTCAATATCATTTATTGATTAAGAATCCTCTGCTACATAATAACAGATAATGACAAGCCATTTGATAACAACTTAATGAATAATATTTGTGATCTCTTTGGCTTCAAGCAGCACAAATCTTCTATATATCATACTATCGCCAATGGTCTAGCTGAAGCATTCAATAAGACTCTATGCAACTTGCGCAAGGAAGTTGTCTCCATGACCAAACGATATTGGCATGAAAGAATGGAAAAAGCTTTGTCGGCATATAGGACAACATACCGCACACCGACTTAAGCAACCCCATATTCACTTGCATTTGGAGTTGAAGCAGTACTGCCACTCGAGTGTCAAATGCCTTCCTTAATACTTGCTATTCAAGAAGGGCTCACTGAAGAAGAAAATGCTCGACTACATCTTGCTGAGTTAGAAGCACTTGATGAAGAGAGGCTAGAAGCTCAACAAAGTCTTAAATATTACCAAGCTCGTCTATCTCGTGCTTTTAATAAAAAGGTTTGCTTGAGATGCTTCCAAGTTAGAGATTAATTCCTTGTAGTAAGAAGACCCATTATTACTTCACATAAGTCTGGGAGAAAATTCACCTTGAAGAGGGACGGTCCATATGTCGTACAAGAAGCGTATTCAAATGGCACTTACAAGCTTGTTGATGCTGATGGTGCGAGGATCGGTCCTATTATTGTAAAATTCCTAATGAGGTACTACCTTTGAAGTAAGATGATTCTCCTTAAGGTACAAGCCTAAATTGCATGTCACTACTGGCCCGAAAGAGTATAAACTATGCATGATTCCCCAAAAAAAGACACTTTCAGAAATACGTTGTGCTTGATCCTCTACACTGAGGTACGTAGGCGCTTAGAACCATATTATAAGTTGAGCTGCATGAGTGTCAAAAAATCACATGTTCCCACTTGATTTGTCACATGAGAGTTAAAGCTATGAGGAATATTTCATCAAACTTCAGACTTGCACCAAATGGTGGTGACTCAATAGACATGAACCCCTATGAATATAAGTTGTTTCAATACTTGATGTCTTCAAAATCACCAAGTCTGCAAGTTGAAATCTTCAAATTCTCCAAGTCTACAAGTTGAAGTCTTGAAATTCTTCAAATCTGCAAGTTAAAGTCTTGAAATTCTTCAAATTTGCAAAGTTGAAGTCTTCAAATTCTTCAAGTCTGCAAGTTGAGGTCTTCAAAATCTCTAAGTGTACAAGTTCAACTCTTCAAATTCTTCAAGTATACAAGTTGATGTCTTCAAATTCTTCAAGTATGCAAGTTAAAATCTTCAAAATATTCAAGATTGCAAGTTAAAGTATTCAAATTCTTCCTTCAATGCAAGTTGAAGTCTTCAAATTCTTCATGTATACAAGTTGAAGTCTTCAAATTATTCACTTATACAAGTTGAAAATTCTTCAAGTATGTGGGTTGAAGTCTCAAATTGACCAAATCCACAAGTTGAAATATTCAAATCCTCCAAGACTACGAGTTGAAGTCTTCTAATTGAAATTTTAAATCCTCCATATCTGCAAATCAAACTCTTTAAAAGTGGTTGAGTCTGAAAGTTGAAAAGTCTTCAAGTCTTGACCTTCAAATTACCTTTTCTTAGGGCAAGGATGAGTATCCATCCCTTTCCACCATAATAATACTAGAAAGTTACCTTTCTTATGGTAGAGATAAGTATCCATTCCTTTCCATCATAAGAACACCATAAAATTACATCTCTCATGGACTAGATGAATATACATCCCTTTCCACCATAAGAATACCATAAAATTACCTTTCTTACGGCAGGAATGAATATTCATCTCTTTCAACAATAAGAATATCATAAAGTTAACTTTCTTATGGTAGGGATGAATATCTATCCCTTTCTACCATAAGAATACTATAAAGTTATCTTTCTTAAGGTGGGAACACGTATTCATCCCTTCACACCTCAAGAGTATACCTCTAAATTACCTTTATTAAGGCGGGGATGCATATCGATCCTCTTTATTCCATAAGATACCTCTAAATTACCTTTCTTAAGGTGGGGAAGTATATCCATCCTCTTTACCCAATAAGATTACATATAAATTACCTTTATTAAGGCGGGGATGTGTTTGCATCCTCTTTACACCATTAGATTACCTCTAAATTACCTTTCTTATGGCGGGGATGCGTATCCAACCTATGTATGCCATAAGACTACCTCTAAATTACCTTCCTTAAGATAGGGACACGTATCTATCCTTTCAATCCTTTGCACCTTCAGATTATCATAAAATTATCTTCCATAGGACAGAGACGAGTATGCATCCCTTTGCGTCTTAAGCCTACCTTCTCCACGGACTATCCTTTGAAGCCTACCTACAAAAAAGGGGGAAAAGACAACACAAAGAAAACACAAGTAGAGGAGAGATTGTTGCCTGCCAAAACATTTCAAGATGAGGAGGCCATGCTAGACTAACTAGACTAGACTTGAGAAAATATATTTTTTGGTGAGAATGAAGCGACCTTCCGACATCAAGCTATAAAATATTTTGTTAGACAACAAAAATCTAAAATCTGTTGTGTGACAGAATTTAAAGTTAACTTCAAAATGTTCTCTAGAATGATATGTTGTATCCATTTGTTTCTAGTTTTTGTATAATCAAACGGATTGCTATTTTGATACTTCTACATCAAGATACAAATTTTTTGGTGTTGTCGCGCAAATCTGGAATGTTTGGTGCACTAAAATCTAAAGTTGACTTCGTAATCATATGTGAAATAATCCCGAAGGTTTTAAATTTTGAATTTTGGATATGTTGTATACCTTTGTGTCTATATTTGGAATAATCAAGTGGCTTGTGATTTCGTCATTCCTACATCAAGATACAAAAGTTTTAGTAAGGCACACAAATCTGAAATTTTCAGCATGATAGGATCTAGAGCTAAATTCAATAAATTATCTAGAACTATTATGAAGGTATTTGTAATGACCCTTCAGCTTATTTGTGCGTTTGTGCCTTTTTTCTGTCGATTAGAGAGTTCTTGTAGTGACCCCAAGTCATTTCTGACTTGCTGGCACTGTAGGTTCAGTTGTGTGGTCGTTCGTTTGGGTGTTGTGCCTGTTTTCCTATTTGGAGCTCTTGGACCTTGAAAAGTTGATTTTGTTCATAACCTCAAGTAAACGACCTCAGAAGGGAATTCTGACAGTTGCATCAGCTCCGGAGCGGCAAAATTAGGCTAGAAGCATGATTGTCCTGAGTCCTGAGGCTTTCGGTGTGACTTTAGGGCCAGTTGGCGCTTTAACCTTTGAAATTTGGCTTGAAGTTGACTTTGGTCAACATTCTTGGAAAACGTGCTCGGATAAGAATTACATCAGCGTGATTAGTTCTGAAATGCAAGTTTGGTCTAGAATGACCCTTCGTGTGCTTCCCGAGGCTTCCGATTTAATTTCGGGGCCCTCAGTAGAAGTTGGCTAAATTGGCGCTTTGGGTGTGGGACCTACTTTTTTTCGAAACAACCTCGTATGGAAATTTAGATTGTGCCATTGAATCTGGAACATCGAATTTGATAGGGTAGCATTTCTCTTTTACGTGCACGGTGTTCCGAACGAATCTTGAGCACCCTGTCGGAGTTTTGGGAATGCCCAAAACTCAGCTGGTGCACAATTGTTGTTGCAGACCCATTCCTTTTCTGCGTTCTCAGAATTGGCTCCGCGTTTGCAGAGGTGTGGGCCTGACTTCTCGGCATTCGCGGAGGATTAAGATCTCCTTCTCCGCGTTCGCGGAGGTCTTGAGAGTCTTCCTCTCTGCGTTTGTGGATAGGGTTCCGCGTTCACGAAGGTGTGGGTCCCTTCAATCCGCGTTAGCGGGCCCCAGTCCATGTTCGCAGAATGTTTTTTGTTTTTCCTCCGCGTTCGTGGGGCATTGGCCGCGTTCGCGGAGGTCAGCGGCTTGCAGTGGTTTATAAGTTGAGGTCGAGGTT
Source organism: Solanum appendiculatum (assembly GCA_018342035.1). Taxonomy (NCBI): domain Eukaryota; kingdom Viridiplantae; phylum Streptophyta; class Magnoliopsida; order Solanales; family Solanaceae; genus Solanum; species Solanum appendiculatum. Next base: position 41,090 of record JAGDQO010000979.1, read on the forward strand.
CATTTGGAAGAGAAGTTTGAAAATTCATATCTCCTTCATCCTAAGTCGGTTTCCGATGATTTGAAGTCCCAGGTGCTGGGAATCTCATTGGCTTCGTGGGTTGTTGATCAGTTTGTGTTGGGTTGTCCTCAATTTTTGTGAATTTGAGGCGTAAGTTGCTAACCTAAGCTAATTGTGTAAAGTTTTACATTTCTTGTTTGTGTTGCATAGAACTGATCCGAGCCCCGATGGGTGTTCTATTTTGGAACACATGCTCGGGGGAGGATTTGGGACCTCTTCACAGAGTCAATTCCAGAAAATCCAGAGCGGGTTCCACGTTTCCCGATTTTGACTTTGGAACTGGTTTGTCTCTCATTTTGATGATTTTAGTGTCTAAACGACCGTACTAACGTTGTGATTCTATTTTTGATAGCATGGCTGTGTTCTTAGGCCGTTCAAAAGGGAAAAGCTCCGATAGAGTGATTTGGAGTGCTCGCGGTCGGTTTTTTTGTAGGTTACGGCTTCCCTTCATTTAGATTGAGCTTGATTGCGTAAATATTTACTGATTTGTGTGAATCGGGGCTGGGTAGCTAGTATTTTTTCTCTTCTTTTGTGACCTCTTGCTTTAGGGTTGATTTTTGGGCTATTTCGGGGTTAGTACCATGCTACCAAAGGGGTTATTTATCTGTGGATATTTGTGAAATTATCTGTTGGGCTGCTTATTTGTTGTACATGCGTAGTATTTGGTTACCTGTTTATTTATGTTGAGTTATATCCTTGGCCTTAGATTTGTTAGGTTAGAGTTGACTTACACCCATGTACCGGTTGACCTTGGTATGTAGTCGATTCGGATTACTAGATCCTTGTAGACTGGAATAGCAGACTTGGGTTTGATAGTTAAGCCTGGTTGTAGTTTCGTATTGTTTGTGATCCTTCAGTCTTCTCTCCCCTTCCTGTGGTGTCGATAGGCCATCGAAGGCGTGTTATTTCTCCTCGGTATTTGGATGTTTCGAGTTCGGTTCGGCGGTATTATGGTTGGTAGTGGACAGTGATCCACCTTCGCTTGATGTTTGAAATTATTTGGATGGCCCCGTGTACTCTACTGGCTTGGGTAGGGCCTTGGGAGTATTGGCGAAATGGGCAATTGGATATTAGATACTTGGGTTGTCCAGCGTACTCTATAGGCTTGGGTAGGGCCGCCGGGAGTACCGGCGCACTCTACTAGCATGGGTAGGGCCCCCGAGAGTGTTGGCTGATTGGACAACGGAGTACTAAGGCTTAGGATTTTTAGTTGTTCCGTTTCAGGGTTATTGGATATGAGGTATTTGGGTTGTCCAGCATACTCTACTGCATTAGGTAGGGCCACCGGGGGTACCGATGCACTCTACATGATTGGGTAGGGCCCTCGGGAGTGTTGGCTAATTGGGCAACGGAGTACTAAGGCTTGGAGATGGCTAGTTGGTTCAGCTAAGTTGGTTGGTGGATTAGCTTCGTGGCTTGGGTCTTCCTTCGTTTTCGTAGAATAGCTCTTCTGTGTACCAGTCGGGCTTATGGGGTCCTTTCGGGTTTTATCTAAATTTTTGCACGAGTGTACCTTCTGGGCTTATAGAGGTCCAGTTACGTTTAGATTGGTTGTACTTAGTTTTATCTCCTATGCGCTCGTGTACTTTATTCGCTTTCACTTACCTTCTGTTATTGTAGATTCTATCTTTTTAGTGTGCCTTTACCTTTCTTGCTCAGTCAGCCTATGATGCCTACTGGGTACCTATTGTAATGGTAGTCATGCTACACTCTGCATCTGTTTTCATGATGCAGGTCCGACCACCAGCTATCAGCGTTGAGTTCGAGCCTACAACAATCTGTTTGGAGACGAGGGTCAGCACATGTCATTCTGCGATTACCTGTCTCCATCTATTGATATATTTTGTATTGTTTTTTTCTTTTGAGACAGTCTAGTTGTTGTGGTCAACTTTATGGACTTGTACTTGTTTAGTAGTTCTGTACAAGTGACTTCCAGGTTCTGGGAGATATTGTTATTATGTATATTGATGTGTCGCTTCCTCATTTCCTTTATCTGTTCCTTTATTTATGCTTCTGCTTAGTTGAGGTTACTTTCCACCCTCAGTCCCATTATTGTTAAGTTTCGGGATAGGGTTTTGGCTTGCCTACTGGTGGGTTGGTAGGTGCCATCATGACCCGAGAAATCGGGTCTTGACAAGTTGGTATCAGAACCCCAGGTTTGTTTGTCTCACTTGTACAGAGCTAGCTTCTAGTAGAGTCCTGCGAATCAGTGCGGACACGTCCGTGACTTATCTTCGGGAGGCTACACGATGTCTTTAGGAGGTTTTCTTGTTTTGTTTCCTGTTTGTGCATCGTTGTCCGATTGGTTTCATGAAATCTCACTTATTTCACTCTGCCGCAGGATGGCTAGCATGCACAGTAGAGGTCAACCCCGAGGTCGAGGTGTTGCTACGGCATCAGGCCTGCTGCTGCTGCTGTAAACCTCATAACGCATCCAGAATCTGTGTGAGAATACCCTGAAGTCCTCCACCTCCGACTGTTGGGGAGGATGCCCATGAGTTCATTACTTCCTACCAGGAGAGATTATAGGCTTTGGGGTTAGTGGAGTCGACTTCACTGCTTATCAGTTAGACGGACCGCACAGACAGTGGTGGCATTCCTTTATTGAGACCAGGCTAGCTGGGTCCCTGCCAATATCATGGGTTGAGTTTTCAGAGATTCATCCCACAGAGCTTCAGGGATCGCCTTCATGATGAGTTCTCGAGGTTGTAGCAGGGGTCCATGACGGTGTCTGAGTATGATGCCAGATTTCATGTGTTGTCCCATCATGCTACTATGATCCTGCCCAAAGAGGAGGAGAGAGTTAGATACTTTTTCTGGGGTTTGAGATTGCCTCTGCGTATTGAATCGCAGTCTATGTTATCAGCAGGCCGTTCTTTTCTGGATGTTGTGGACCATGCCTACATGATTAAGCAGATCCGTCGCGAGGCCCAAGGGGGCAGTGGCAAGAGAGCTAGGCAAGATGATGGCTCTAGTAGGCACCGTCCCAAGCCCAGGGATACTTAGGACCGGGTCCAGCAAAGGTTCCAGTTGGGTCAGTCTAGTCGCCCATTTCAGGCAACACTGTAGATTTTAGAGGGTGACCAGCACCGTCAGGGTTGTTACAGTGCTGGTCCGAGCCAGGCCGAGAGAGTTTCCAGACAGGTTTCTCAGCTTGGGGTAGCCGGCATCCAGTTTCGAGTAGGTCTTCTCAGGGTTGCTTCACTTATGGGGAGCTTTGTCATTGGGCTAGGGAGTGCCCTACCTCCAGATCAACTTTACCAGCTCCTCAGGCGGCAAGACCAATTTCAGTAGTAGCACCTCTAGCTAGAGGAGAAGGTCAGCATCAGGGTGCGCGGGGAGGTCCCCGGGGAGGCAGGATAGGTGGCACGGTGGATGCTCGTGGTAGAGGTGCCCAGGGCCATTTCTATGTACCTCCAGCCAGAGTAGAGGCCGAGGCGTTTGATGATGTGATCACAGGTACGGTTCTCCTATGCCATCAGTCCGCTTCAGCCTTATTTGATCTTGGTTCTACATATTCATATGGATCTGCTTATTGTGTTCCTCGGTTAAGGGTGAGTCCAGAGCCTTTAGCGGTACCTTTGCATGTTTCGACCCCGGTAGGGGATTCTTTAGTAGTGCATCAGTGTGTAGATCCTGTGTGGTGACTATCCGGGGGCAATACACTCGGGCCGATCATATTGTGTTGAGTTTGTTGGATTTTGATGTGATTTTAGGCATGGATTGGTTATCCCCTCACCGAGCGGTCTTGGATTTCTATGCCAAGACCGTTACTTTAGCCAGGCCTCATATTTCGCCGGTGGTATGGCAGGGCTCTCGTAGTCGCACACCAGTTGGGGTGATTTCTTGTATTCAGTCCCAGAGGCTTGTGGATAGCGGATGTTTGGATTATTTTGCTTATGTTAGAGATGTTAGTAGGGGGAGACCTACGGTGGAGTCAGTGCCTATAGTCCGAGAGTTTGCTGATGTTTTTCCTGCCGACCTTCTTAGCCTACCCCAGAGCTTATATTGATTTTGCCATTGCCTACCCCAGAGCTTATATTGATTTTGCCATTGATTTGGATCCGGGTACTCGTCCTATTTCCATCCCACCATACCATATAGCCCCTGCAGAGCTCAAGGAGCTCAGTGTTCAGGTTCAGGACCTCTTAGGTAAGGGGTTTATTCGGCCTAATGTATCACCTTGGGGTGCCCCTGTTCTATTTGTGAAGAAGAAGGATGGTACCATGCGGATGTGTATTGATTACAGGCAGTTGAATAATGTGACAGTGAGGAACCGTTACCCCATGCCTCGTATTGATGATATGTTAGACCAGCTTCAGGTTGCCACATTGTTCTCTAAGATTGTCTTGAGATCTAGCTATCATCAGTTGAGGGTTAGAGCAGTGGACATTCCTAAGACAATATTTAGGACTCGTTACGGCTATAATAAGTTCCTAGTGATGTCTTTTGGGTTAACTAATGCCCCTATCGCTTTCATGGACTTGATGACTCATGTATTCAGGCCGTATCTGAACTCCTTCTTCATTGTTTTCATTGATGATATCTTGATATACTCGTGGAGCCATGGTGAGCATGAGCAGCATCTAAGGATAGTACTCCAGACTTTGAGAGATCATTAGCTTTATGCCAAGTTCTCAAAGTGTGAGTTCTTGCTTGAGTCTGTAGCATTCTTGGGGCACATGGTGTCCAAGGATGGCATTATGGTGGATCCGATGAAGATTGAGGTTATCCATGATTAGGCTAGGCCCACTTCTGTGATTGAGGTTTGGAGATTCGTTGGATTGGCAGGGTACTACAGATGTTTTGTGGAGGGTTTCTCTACTATAGCAGCGCCTCTCACTCGGTTGACTCACCAGGATGTTCCCTTTGTGTGGTCGGAGGATTTTGAGAGGAGCTTTCTAAGTCTTAAGGAGTTGCTTACCACCGCTCCTATATTGACTTTTCTAGTTGAGGGCGAGGGCTTCACGATTTATTGTGATATATCCGGCGTTGGTTTGGGTTGTGTTCTAATGTAGTAGGATTGGGTTATTGCTTATCGTCGAGAAAGCTTAAGCTGCATGAGCGCAACTACCCCACTCATGATCTGGAGTTGGCAGCGGTAGTTTTCACGCTTAAGATCTTGAGGCATTACCTATATGGAGTTCATTGTGACATCTACACTAATCATAGGAGCCTTCAGTACATTATCACCGAGAGGGACATTAACTCAAGGTAGCGCTGCTGGATTGAGCTCTTGAAGGACTATGATCTCTCTATTCTCTACCATACTGGCAAGGCGAATGTAGTAGCGGACGCCTTGGGCCGAAAGGTAGTGAGTATGGGTAGCCTAGCCTTCCTTTCAGTTTCGGAGTAACCTTTCGCCTTGGACATCGAGTCCTTAGCCAATCAGATGATTAGGCTAGATATTTCAGATTCCAGTCGGCTGTTAGCCTATGTGGGACTCAGTCTTCTCTGTTGGAGCATATATGTAGTCGTCATTTCAAGGATGAGTCTTTGGTGGCACTCCGAGATAGAGTTTTGGCGAATGATGTCGGGTAGGCTTCCATAGATTCTGATGGGATTTTGAGATTTGCTGGCTGGGTTTGTGTTCTGAGAATCGGTGATTTGATTCAGCTGATCCTTAGCAAGGCCTATGATTCCAGATATTCTATCCGGACACCGCTAAGATGTATTGTGATCTGAGGTAGCACTACTGGTGGAGCAGTATGAGGAGGGACATCTCTGATTATGTGTCCCGTTGCTTGTGTTGTCATTAGGTAAAGGCCGAGCATTTGAGGCCTGGTGGTGAGTTGCAAAGATTACCCATTACTAAGTGGAAATGGGAGCGCATCACAATGGATTTCATTGTGGCTTTGCTTCGGACGCCTACAGATGTTGACAGTATATGGGTCATCGTGGATCGATTGACCAAGTCAGCACACTTCATTCCAGTTCATACATCCTTCAATGTTGAGAGGTTAGCTCGTATCTACATTCGGGAGGTGGTCCATTTGCGTGGGGTGCCTGTTTCTATTATTTCAGACCAGGGTTCACAGTTCACTTTCAGCTTCTGGAGGGTATTTCCAGAGGAGTTGGGCACCCATGTCGATCTTAGCACAGCTTTTCACCCGTAGACTGATGGCCAGTCCGAGCGCACTATTCAGGTTCTTAAGGATATGTTGCGGGCTTGTGTGATGGACTTTGGAGGCCAGTGGGACCAGTTCTTGCCTTTGGCGGATTTTGCGTACAACAACAGCTACCACTCTAGCATTCAGATGGCCCCGTTTGAGGCCTTATATGGTAGGCATTATTGCACTCCAGTTGGATGGTTTGAGTCTACGGAGCCTAAGCCGCGGGGTACAAATCTACTTCAGGAGACCTTAGTGCATGTGAGGATGATTCAGGATCAACTCAGAACGGCCCAGAGTAGACAGTAGGGTAACGCGAATCGTAGGAGACGACAGCTGAGATTTGCCGTTGGTGATAGAGTATTCCTTCGAGTATTGCCCATGAAGGGCGTGATGAGATTTGGGAGGTGGGGGAAGCTTAGCCCCAGTTATATCGGGCCTTTTGAGATCTTGAGAGCAGTGGGTGATGTGGCGTATAAGATAGCTTTACCTCCAACATTCTCAGCTATTCATCAATTCTTCCATGTTTCGATGTTGCGTCGGTATGTTCCAGATGAGTCGCATGTGCTCCAGTATGATGCCGTTATGTTGGATGATCGCCTTACCTATGTTGAGGAGCCAGTTACTATTTTGGCTAGAGATGTGAGGCAGCTGAGGTCGAGAGCCATTCATGTAGTTAAGGTTCGTTGGAGGCACCGTCCAGCTAAGGAGGCTACCTAGGAGACTGAGCGGGAGATGTGGGAGCAGTTCCGTAGCTTATTTGAGCCCTCAAATACATCTTGACTCTTACTTTAGTGGAAGAAAGCTCTTTTAGTAGTGGACGTTGTAATGACCCTTCAGGTCATTTGTGCATTTTTGCCTCTTTTCTGTCGTTTAGAGAGTTCCTATAGGAACCCCAAGTAATTTCTGACTTGCTGGCACTGTATGTTCGGTTGCCTGGTCATTCGTTTGGGTGTTGTGCCTGTTTTCCTATTTTGGAGCTCTTGGACCTTGAAAAGTTGATTTCATTCCTAACCTCAAGTAAACGACCTCGGAAGAGAATTCTGACAATTCCATCAGCACGGGAGCAGCCAAATTAGGCTAGAAGCAAGATTTTTTAGAGTTCTGTGGCTTCCAATGTGACTTTAGGGCCAGTTGGCGCTTTAACATTTGACATTTGGCTTGAAGTTCACTTTGGTCAATATTCTTGGTAAACGTGCTCGAATGAGAATTCCATCAATGTGGTTAGTTTCAGAATGCCAAGTTTGGTCTAGATTGACCCTTCGTGCGCTTCCCAAGGCTTCCAATTTCATTCTGAGGCCCTCGGTATAAGTTGGTTAAATTGGCGCTTTGGGTGTGGGACTCACTTTTTGTCAAACCAACCTCATATGGAAATTTTGACTAAGCCATTGAATCTGGAACGTTGAATTTGATGGGGTAGCATATCTCGTTTGCGTGCACGGGGTTCTGAACGAATCAGGAGCACCCCATCGGAGATTTGGGAATGGTTAAAACTCAGCTGGTGCACAGCTGTTGTTGAAGACCCATTTGTTCTCCGCGTTCACGGATGCTTAAGATCTCCTTCTCTGCGTTCGCAGATAGGGCTCCGCGTTCGCAGATGTCTGGGAGGTCTTCCTCTCCGCGTTCACGGATAGGGCTCCATGTTCGCGGATAGGGCTCCGCGTTCGCAGAGGTGTGGGTCCTTTCTCTCCACGTTCGCGGTCCCCAGGCCTCGTTCACGAAGTGTTGTTTGTTTTTCCTCCGTGTTCGCGAGGCCTTGGCCGCTTTCGCGTAGGTCAGCGGCTGGTAGTGATTTATAAGTTGAGGTCGAGGTTCATTTGGAAGAGAAGTTTGAAAACTCATATCTCACTCATCTTAAATCACTTTCCAGTGATTCAAAGTCCTAGTTGCTCGAAATCTCATTGGCTTCATGGGTTGTTGATCAGTTTTTGTTGGGTGGTCCTTGATTTCCATGATTTCGAGGCATAAGTTCCTATCCTAAGCTAATTGTGTAAAGTTTGGCATATCTTGTTAGTGCTGCATGGAGCAGATCCAAGCCCTGATGGGTGTTCCATTTTGGAACACGGGCTTGGGAGAGGATTTGGGACCTCTTCATGGACCGAAAAATCTGGAGTGGGTCCCACGTTTCCCAATTTTGTCTCTGAAATTGGTTAGTCTCCGATTTTGATGATTTTAGTGTTTAAACGACTGTACTAACACTATGATTCTTTTTTTGATAGCGTGGCAGTGTTCTGAGGCTGTTCGGACGGGAAAAGCTCTGGCATAGTGATTTGGAGCGCATAGTCAGCCTTTTGGTAGGTTACGGCTTCCCTTAATTTAGATTGAGCTTGATTGTGTAAATGTTTGCTGATTTGTGTGAATCTGGGCTGGGTAGCTAGTATTTCTGCTCTTCTTCTCTAACTTCTTGCTTTAGGGTTAATTTTTGAGCTATTTCGGGGTTAGTACCATGCTACTGGAGGGGTTATTTATCTGTGGATATTTGTGAAATTATCTGTTGTGCTGTTTATTTGTTGTACATGCGTAGTATTTGGTTGGTTGTTTATTTATGTTGAGTTATATCTTTTGCCTTAGATTAGGTTAGGTTAGAGTTGACTTAGACCCATGTACCTGTTGACCTTGGTATGTATCTGACGTCGATTTCAGATGACTAGGTCCTTGTAGACTGGAATAGCAAACTTGGGACTGATAGTTGAGCCTGGTTGTAGTTCATATTTTTTGTGATCCTTCTATCTTCTCTCCCCTCCCTGTGGTGTCGATGGGCCATCGGATGCGTGTTATTTCTCCTCGATTTTTGGATGTTTCGAGTTCGATTCGGTGGTATTGTGGTTAGAAGTGGATGGTGATCCACCTTGCTTGATGTTTGAAGTTATTTGATGGACCCACGTACTCTACTAGCTTGGGTAGGGCCCTTGGGAGTATTGGCAAAGTGGGCAATTAGATATGAGATACTTGGGTTATCCAGCATACTCTACTGGCTAGGGTAGGGCCTCCGAGAGTATCAACGCACTCCACTAGTTTGGGTAGGGCCCCCGGGAGTGTTGGTTGATTGAGGAGCGGAGTATTAAGGCTTGGGATTGGCTGGTTGTTTCGTTTCAAGGTTATTGGATATTAGGTACTTGGGTTGTCTTGCATACTCTACTGGCTTGGGTAGGGCCCTGGGGAATACCGGTGCACTCTACTGGCTTGGGTAGGGCACCCGGGAGTGTTGGCTGATTGGGCAGCAGAGTACTAAGGCTTGGAGTTGTCTGGGTTGTTCGACTGAGTTGGTTGTTGGATTTGCTTCGTGGCTTGGGTCTTCCTTCATTTCCGTAGATTAGCTCTTTTGTGTACCTGTGGGGCTTATGGGGGTCCGTTCGGGTTTTATTTAAATTTGTACACGAGTGTACCTTCTGGGCTTATGGGGGTCTAGTTAGGTTTAGATTAGCTGTACTTAGTTTTATCTCAGGTGCGCTCGTGTACTTTGTTCGCTTTCTCTTGCCTTCTGTTATTGTAGATTTTATCTTTTCACTGTGCCTTTACCTTTCTTGCTCAGTCAGCCTATGATGCCTACTGGGTACCTATTTTATTGGTACTCATGCTACACTCTGCATCTGTTTTCATGATGTAGGTCCGAGCACCAGCTATCAGTGTTGAGTTCGAGCCTGCAGTAGTCTGTCCGGAGACGAGGGTGAGCACATGGCATTCTGGGATTACCTGTCTCTATCTGTTGATATATTTTGTATTGTCTTTTACTTTTGAGACAGTCTAGTTGTTGTGGTCCACTTTTTGGACTTGTACTCGTTTAGTCGTTCTGTACAGATGAATTCTAGGTTCTGGGAGGTATTGTTATTGTGTATATAGATGTGTCTCTTCTGCCTTTCCTTTATTTATGCTTCCGCTTAGTTGAGGTTAGTTTCCACCCTCAGTCCCATTACTATTTAGTTTCGAGATAGGGTTTTAGGTTGCCTACTGGTGGGTTGGTAGGCGCCATCATGACTTGAGAAATCAGGTTGTGACAATATTAAATTCTGAATTTTTGTTATGTTGTAGCTCAAAAAGTCTTGTTTTTGGATAATTAAACAGTTCGTGATTTCAACTTTTCTATAATAATATATGAACTTTCTATCACAGACATGTCAAGCTGTAAAATGTGGCAAAAATAAGAAAAAAGGGAGGAGATTACCTTGCATTATGCTCCTTTTGTCGTAGCTCATAATCTATAATTCAAGCCAAAATTGTGAAGACAATGTTTCTATTTATAGAGGGCCAGGGACGGTGAAAGCTATGAGAGTCTATTTTGAAATAGGAATTTGTGTCCTAATATATTTGATAATCTAAAAGTCCCTAAAACACGCAGAGGTAAAGGAAATTCAAGTAGAAGTAAAAAAATGGGAACAAATAATGGGGTCTACATGATTACATGTATTCTGGAAGAAAAAAGTACTCCTATTTTGACTGAAATTGTTCCACGTCATTTGTTTTTGTCTAAAATGATCAAAAGAGAAACTTTAGATGATTATGGATTTAACAATGTGAATAAATTATTTTTTTAAAGGACAAAAAAAGTATTTTGTGCAAGTTCAGTGAATGATTAAAGAAGTAATCATTTTGCCATCGTGCTATTACTTCAAGCCTAGCATTCAAAAAATAAAATATCTCGACAAGACTTGAAGCTTTGCAAAAAAAATTTAACTGATAGAAAAATAAATTGCAATCACAAATAAAATATGAAGAAACATAATTTTATTCATCAAGATTGTGAGTACAAATATGTTGATCCCTTGATTCCCCTCTCATAAGACTTATCCATGTTTTGAGGGCCGTTAGTGGGGTATTTCTTGAACTAGGATGATTGATTTTGATCTCTTTATGAATATTCCTTGAATTTGCATAATATTTGAGATGCCTTTTCAAAGTAATATAATACCCTTTATATAGGCATGAATTAGGGGTTTGAATTGAGTAGCCTCCAAGAATCCTAATTTGAATTAAACACGTATTATAGAGTCCAATTAGAATTGAACATGTCTTGTAGAATTCTACAAAATTTCAATATCTACAAATGTCCCCTTCTTCAAGGCTTGTCGGAGTGTAAACTTGATGAAACTCAAAAACGAGGCTTGAAGTACTCATTCTTTCACCTTTGCGGTTTTGTGGCTTCAGATTTGCTGATTTGATTTGTGAGAGAAGAGAGTAAGGGCAGATTTGGTCCCACTGGGCATGCCAATTTGTTTGCAACAAATTTTAAAGTGACAGAAAAAATTAATTACTATCACAAATAAAATATGAAGAAACATAACTTTATTTATCTAGACTGTGAGTACAAATCTGTTGATCCCTTGATTCCTCTCTCATAAGATTTATCTATGATTCGACGGCCGTTAGTGGAAGGCAGATAGTGGCGTATTTCTTGATGTAGGATGATTGATTTTGATCTCTTTATGAATATTCCATGAATTTATGGAATATTCGAGATGCCTTTTCAAGGGAATATAGTACCCTTTATATAGACATGAATTAGGGTTTAGGGTTGATTAGCCTCCAAGAACCCTAATTTGAATCGAACACGCATTGTAGAGTCCAATTAGAATTGAACATGTCTAGTAGAGTTCCACAAAATTTCAATGTCTACACCTCTATTTCACTATATATGATTTTTTGTTGGTTGGAAAGATTAAATCTTAGATTATATTAAACAAAAGGGTACATCTAATTACTCTTTGTCCTCTTCTTTATCTCTAATGCCACTCAGCGTAAAATAGAAAAAAGAATTAATATGCATTAACTGCTTAGTTAATATGGATGCGTGAGGGTAGGTAGGTACCCCTTTTAATTTCTCTATATAATAAGAAAAATTGGTTCACTTTTCTTCATCTCAACCTTTGATTTCTGATTTTCTATCAACTAAAACTTGTTTCCCTCAGATATATCCTCCATAAGCCATCCCCATTATTGGATTCTTTTTCCCCACTCCGCTCTCACAAAAGACATCATTAGCTTCCCTTATAATCACATTTTAAAATTTTTATATTCTAAAATGGGGGATGATGATTAGGATATTGGTGCGGTAGTAAGAAGTTGTAATGATAATAGACCTAATAATGTAATAGACCCTATGTTAGGCATGGAGTTTTCTGAAAATGATGATAAGAATTATTTTGATAGATTTTTAGCTGCAGACATGAATAATTTTGATGGCTTATCTGAAAATTTTTCTATTGATTTTCCAGTTTCTCACTAGGAAAAATCAGATGATCAAGTCATAATTATGAACAAAAATGAAAATCAACCGTTGTACTTACATCCCATTCAATCAGCTCAATTTAGTCAGCAGATCTCTTTTCCTCTATCGCCAACAACAATAACGTGTGTGCCACAAACAACTACAACACCGCAAGAATGGATTGATTTACCACAACAAATTGAGATAGGGGCTAACGTTTATCCTAATATCACTTTTCCATCGAGGAATCCTATTGGTGCGGTAGTAAGAAGTTGTAATGTTAATAGACTTAATAATTATATAGATCCAAACTTAGGCATAGAGACATCTGAAAATGATTATATGAATTATTTTGATAGATTAATAGCTACAGACATGAATTATTTTGATGGCTTATCTGAAAATTTATCTATAGATTTTTCAGTTGGTCACCAGGTAAAATCATATGATCAGGTCATAATCATGGATGAAAATAAAAATCAACAGTTTTGCTTACATCCCATTGAACCAGCTCAATTTAGCCAACAGATCTGTTTTCCTCCATCGCCAACAACAATAACGTGTGTGCCACAAACAACTACAACACCACAAGAATGGATTGATTTACAACAACAAATCGAGATATGGGATAACGTTTATCCTAATATCACTTTTCCATCCCAAATCCTTTGATCTAAACTAGTACTAGGTAACCACTCCCTTCATTACATTTTATGTGCATGTGTGTTCACAATTTTTATTATAGTAATTTTTATTTGAAATCAGGAAAAATAAATCGATAGGAATTATCCATGAATTATTGCCAGAGGAACTCAGAGATGATATATGGAAGTGGCACAAGTACGGTTAGAAGCATATCACAGGTTCTCTATTTCCAAGGTTTGCTCTCTTCACCATTTTCTTTCATGAAATAGAAAGTTTATTTCCTTCTATTTTTTTGTTAAAAAAGTAGTAAAATTACTTATAGTGTATACACATAAAATATTTTACAAGTCCTCATTATTACTACATTTGTATGTGAAATAACAAAAATTACTTTAAGTGTGGTACATCAAAGCTCAGACAAGCGAAGAAAACAATTGAGAAAAGCCCAAAGGATGAGAACATTTTCTTAGTGTCCTATTCTGGTGAACACAATCATAATCCGCCCATGAATCGTAGATATTTTTTTGGCTGCAATAATAATTCAAAAGTCAGCTTCCAAAAGGAATAAATGTTATTCCTAGAGAATTAAGCTTGAATGCAGCATCGTTCTCGTCCAAGCGCGCTAAGCGTTCCAGATCTGATGCTTCTCCAAGTAACCCAACTATGCCTACGCTAGAAATTGAGAGTAAAAGTAAAATGGATGTTGTCGCTGTGGAAAACAAACAGGATGATGAAGAGGAGTAGAACGTGAATGAAGATAGTCTCATGAGCTTTAAAGAACTCCAAGGAGTTACTGCTTCCACCTAATAGGGATGAAAATGACAAAAGGAATTGATCTTTAATTACCCCTCTCCACAAACTCTATCTATCTATAAATTTTGTCTTCTAGTCATGATTCTGTTTTAATTTTTAGTGTGGCCAGACAAGAATTTTAGATTTGTAGTTGGCTATTTTTCACCATGTACATCATAGAAAATGGTGCTTCTCTTGCTAGATAGATATGAACCTTTTTCAATTTCGTCATTTTCTATTGTTCAATTTGAGAATCTGGTCCTTGTTGTAAGTTAGTGTTCTATTTTCTCAAATAGTTCTCTCTTTTAGAAAAGTTTCTAGCTTTGCTTTTAGTTTAAATTATACAATGTAATATATATACATACACATATATGTGTATATATATATACATGTATATATATATGTACATATATATACATACATATATGTACATATATATACATACATATATGTACATATATATACATACATATATGTACATATATATACATATGTATATGTACATATATATACATATGTATATGTACATATATATACATATGTATATGTACATATATATACATATGTATATGTACATATATATACATATGTATATGTACATATATATATATGTATATATATACATATATATATATGTACATATATATATGTATACATATATATATGTATACATATATATATATACATATATATATGTATATATATATAAAAGTTATACTACGTGAAAAATGAAAATCTCTAATAAAAAATTTATAAACTAAAAATCAACTCTTCTACTAAAATAATATATTAAGGTGTAATAATATATAAAGAATTGAGATTACTTGGCCATCTACAAAATAAATAGAAAAAAAGGGCGTTCAGATCTCTTATGTGTAAAAATGAAGATCCTCCAGCTTTCAGACGTAATTCATGCTATATAATTTTTGATGTATCATATATATACCTATACATATATATACATAAACATATATATACATATATATACATAGATATACATAGATATACATATATATACATATATATACATAGATATACATATACATACATACATATATATATATATGTAAAAGTTATTCTACGTGAAAAATGAAATCTCTAATAAAATATATGTATATATATATATATAAAAGTTATTCTATGTGAAAAATGAAAATCTCTAATAAAAAAGTTATTAAACTAAAAATCAACTCTTCTACTAAAATAATATATTAAGGTGTAATAATATATAAAGAATTGAGATTACTTGGCCATCTACAAAATAAATAGAAAAAAAGGGCGTTCAGATCTCTTATGTGTAAGAATGAAGATCCTCCGGCTTTCAGACGTAATTCATGCTATATAATTTTTGATGTATACATATATATACATATATATACATAGATATACATATATATACATATATATACATAGATATACATATACATACATATATATATAAATATAAAAGTTATTCTATGTGAAAAATGAAAATCTCTAATAAAAAAGTTATTAAACTAAAAATCAACTCTTCTACTAAAATAATATATTAAGGTGTAATAATATATAAAGAATTGAGATTATTTGGCCATCTACAAAATAAATAGATAAAAAGGGCGTTCAGATCTCTTATGTGTAAAAATGAAGATCCTCCAGCTTTCAGACGTAATTCATGCTATATAATTTTTGATTTTTTTCTCCTCTTGTTGTTTTTAAAATTATAACATCAAGACCTCTCTTGATTATGTCTGTAGAAGAATAATATTGTATAAACTATTATCAAGTATCAACTAAACACTTTTAAAATTATAGTGAATTCATATAAATATAATTATTAAAGCCATTTACTTCAATCTAGCCAAGGTTTACATATGAATTTTATATTTTATTCATGGATTAATCATGTTTAAAGACTTTTCACACTTAAAAATAATTATATATTCTTGTTGATTAGCATTTATAATTTGAAAGATACAACAAGTAATTTGTTATAATCTATTAAATTATATCTGATGGTATAATTTTTTTCTTCCTAATTTTGTCTTTTACCAAATGACACTTTTATGGTTATATATGTTTGACTGAGAAACATGTTTCAAATATAATTCTAATATTTGCATTAATGAAATCCTTGTGTCTTCAATGTTGCTGGGAGAAACGTTTAATATGATTCAATCTCTATGTAATATTTATATATAATAATTTTATTATTATTGATAAAAACCTTTGCATAATTAATGCAACAATATATGAATATTGAACAATTTATTACTAACTAGTTTCTACAAACGTATGTTCAACATTAATAATTGAACGTTGATATTTAGTCTATTATAATTGTACAGTACATATACAATCAATCAATAATTTATCTTGAAGATTCAAATATAATCGTAATTAAAAAAAATAAAACATATATATATATATATTCATTCTTGAATAATTGTTTATAAAAAATAATAAATTGAATTTCAAATATTTTAATTGTTCAAACATTCAAAAGTAATCAATTTAATTAAGTTGGTTAGATATATAGTACGTGTACATATAATCTAAAAATATGTAATATGATCATACCTAATCAAATACTTCTTTTTAGACGATGTGTCACGATCCTATTTTCTGAGTCATGATCGCACCTACTATAACATACTAGTAGGTAAGCCAACACATAACCCAGAAAGACAAGTAATGGGTATAAGGGTAGAAACAAGCAGAAGCAACAATGTAAATGAAATAAGAAGAGAGAGCGGAAGCAAACTATAAATGAGTACTGCAAAATTGGAAATTTGTCAAGCCCATGAAGGGCTTCAGGACGGCCTGTAGGCCCTTGTACAGACCGTAGTCCATGGCTCGCTGTTGGTGTCTAAGACATGGAGAAATTCCTTGTCTTGGGGTGTATCGGGGGGTTCTACGGACCATGGATTGTTGTACGGCTCATGGAAGTTTACTCGTGGTCTTTGACCTGGATTTAGGACTCTAGTAATGTGGTCTACGGATGACCAGTATGGTCCGTAGTCCATTGTATGGACCATACATGGGTCCTTAGAGTTACTCCGACATTTTTTAACTCAGGGTTATTTGGGTCTTTTCCTACCCTTTTAATTCCTAAACTACGTCCTATATAGAGTATTCCTTAGCCCTATAACTAATTTTACACTTAAAAATTTTCCCATTCCCTCTCATTCTCTCAAAACAACAAAATCTCTCAAGTCTTCTCCTTAGAGGAATTCACCCAAGGTGGATTAACGTTCTTCAAGCTTCAAGTCTCCACTTCCAATTCCAAAGCTAAGGATATGGGAAATTCATCAATGGTTCTTTTTTCATCCATTGAGTCCAAAAAGAAACTCCTATTTCTCTTCTATGATTCGTACCCAAATTCTCGGGTTTGGATGATTCCTTATGGGTTCAATTGTTTAGTGATAAATTCATTCTCTTTTATCTTATTACGCATGATTTGATCTAAATTACATGTTTTCAATGATTTGCCTATGAACCCATGCTGCATGAATATCTTATGATCATGAACTAAAGCTTTGAAGATTATGTATACATAATGATATTGAAGAGATTATGATTCAAGGATAATTTTTAATGAAGTGTCAACATAATTTTATGAAATAAGGTTGCTTCCGATTGAAGTATTCTCAATATGAAAAGAATATCATGATTTAGATGCTTTAGATTAAGTGTTTCTTATGAATTGATTATGTTATGAAATCATGATATTTTAACAGAGATATTCTTATTATTATGAGTGTTTATGATTGAATTTGTATTACTAGATTCTTAACATTTGAAGGACTAAGATTATAAACTTAATACGATTTTTTAGAATTTCCATTGGGAATTTACTTAGTACCGAGTTGGACTAGTGGTGATTACTAAAGTACCTAAACTACATGCGCTAATATGATTGTCCCGATTGGTCATTACCTTATGGATCCACCTATGCTAAAAAATATGCTTCTTACCTTGGCAAGTAGGACACTCTCTTTATGGTGTGAGAGCAGTACACTGAACTTCATATTATATCTCACATGATTTATGTCGTTTAATGGTAAACCTCCCACAAATGAATATGATTTTCTTACTTAGTTTATGTTTTATACATAATTCATGTGTTTACTTACGATATGAATTAAGACTATTGCATTGACATTCTATCATAATTTATGAACTAAGCTTATCCGATTGACATGTTTGACTTGGTCATGCATTATCATGTTTCAAACTTATCATGTTATCAAATTTATACTCATGCATATTTCCTCATGCTCAGTACATTTCGATTAGTGATGCATACATTTTCTTGTGCCTATATTGTCTTGTAATATACGTTCTGATGTTCTTCCATCTGACCGTAGCTATATTATATTGATCAGCTTAGCAGTTTGGTGAGTCCTTATGGTTCGAGGGCATGACCACGTTATTAGTTTTATGTTTATTTAGTCTTTTCAATTTTTAGACTTATTTTGTGAGATAGGGCATGTGCTAGCCACATCTATGATTAGTTAAGACTTGTTTTTAGATTTAGTAGATTTCCATATTTTAGTTTTGTACTCTAATTTTGGCATCTTATGAGATTTAGCTTTAAAACTTATATTTTGCTTTTATGCTTTATTATGTTATGATGTTTATTGTAGTGTCATTCTTATGTCAAGTGGCTTGTTCAGAGTCTTTTGGAACCCTATTCGCCATGTCACGTCTAGGGGTAGTTTGGGTCGTGACACCGAGGCATTTTGCAAGGGGAAGGTCGAGCTATTTAGAGTTTTGAGTTGAGGTAGGTGATTGTTGTATGTTTCTATTTATGTGTGTATGCATTTCTACTGGTTTGTAATTTCATTTGTGCAATGCTTTTTAGGGAGGCATATGAAATGACATGATGCAGGTAATCTCATGCAATGAACTTGTGATTGTGACTTGTGGTTTCCAAGTGGTCTTGTTCATTAGTTCTATGTGATTGTGCATGTTTGTTGTGATTGTTGGTTGGCTCGGGTACCACGTCCGTACATGATATTATTTGTCGGCTCGGATACCATGCCTGGTATGATTATATATTGTTGGCTCGGATAACATGCTCGATATGTTTATATATGGTTGGGTCTGATACCATTCCTGGTATGACATTAACAATTTTGTGTGGGTTCCATAAGAGGACTAGGTATGTGATTGTGGTTTCATGAGAGGACCAATCATTTGAATTATGATCGTGTGGCACATGTTTTATGCATTAGATAATTTTTGTATTATTGTTTCATAACATATGATTGTCAGTATGTGGTTGGTAATTGTTGATATGTGTATTGTTCTGTATTACATAATTTGGTGAACGGCTAACATTCACATCTTGGACTATTCGTGTGATCCTACCAGTACACAGTGGTTTATGTACTAATACTACACTTGTTTCTTTTCTTGTTTAGTGCAGCAAATCTTTCGATGGCTGATCCGAGACTTCAGTTGAGAGAAGCCTAATTCTAAGTCCAAGGGTGAGGTTTTTCTTTCATTCTCCTCATGAACGCTATCCAACCTTTGCTAATGCGAGGTTCGCAAAAGAGATCGACCCTTTGCGAATGCAAAGAACAACAAATATCAGGCACCAAAAAATCAGCCAACACACAAGCGTCCGAAAGAATTGCCAGGATTCATTCAAAATTCTATATGCACAAGCCAAATGTGCTACTCGACTATACTCAAAGTTCCAAACACAATGGAACTATTAAAACACGAATCTAAGATCTCCTTGACCCAAAACTCGTGATAGCCACAAAGAAAGAACACAACACCAAAAAGGGACAAATTAGGCTCGGGATCTCTAAAAATTCAACCAGACCTCCCCTAGGCCTAAAATCATCCCAAATCCTATGGCACTGTTGAAAATTCAATCTTAGCATCCAAACCTCGAATGTTGATCAAAACCAACCCAAAGGCTAAAATCTTTATAATTTCCAACTTAGGACCTCAAATCCATGAAAAAGACTCCGAATTCAAAACCAACAACCCTCTTAGACCAATTTCCATATTGCGAGACTGATGGAATCAACGGAAATCCATTCCGAGACTCAATAATCTAAAAGACCCCAAAAACTACTTTTTTAACAACTTTAGCCTTTTACAACACAACGTTTTACTCAAAACTCGAAATCAATTTCAAAATCCAATCAGAAATGACTCAGGGCTAATATAAGGATGGATAAAATAGTAATTTTGCAAAAACTTTGAAAAATGACCAACCGAGTTATTACACGGTAGAAGTTCACTTGATCGTGGTTTTTTCCATTGTGGTGAGTTTGGGCTCTTTAAGAGGAAATCCCCCCAGACATGTAGTTGGTTAGGTTCAGCAACAAACTAGAGAAATGGTTCTAGTGGGTGGAGTAATCATTGTAAAGGACATCCATAGAGTGGTGAGGAGGTAATAAGAGAGGCCGTGGAGGCCAAGGTAATATTAATGCAGGGAGGGGAGCAGCTCAGCCCAAGAGAGCGGTTGGTCATAACAATGAAAAATCTTAGTTTTATGCATTCCCAGGTAGACCAGAGGTGGAGGTATAATATGTTGTTATCATATGTACTATTCTTATCTGTGACCGGATGGCTAATGTTTTGTTTGATCTAGGTTCTACTTATTCTTATGTTTCTGTGACATTTGCTTTGGATTTTGATTATATTTGTGATACCCTGATGCCCCTATCTATGTTGCTACTCCTGTTGGAGAGTCGATTGTAGTAACCCACGTGTATCATGATTGTTCTGTGTTATTTATGGGCCAACAGACTCGGGTCGATTAAATCTTATTGGACATGCTAAACTTTGATGTGATCTTGGGTTTGACTTGGTTGTCTCCCCCTATTTTTTAATGTTAAACTGTAATGCTAAGATAGTGACTCTAGAGATGTTGGGGAAGGAAAGGCTTGAGTAGGAAGTGGTGTACAAGCCTAAGCCATTAAAGATAGTATCATTCCTTCAACCTAGAAAATTAGTAGGGTAGGGTGGTTTAGCCTATTTTTGTCATAATCAGAATGTTAGTGCAGAGTCTCCTTCCATTAAGTCTATCCCTGTGGTTTTTGAGTTTCCAGAGGTGCTTCCTACAGACCTTCCTGCATGCCTCTAGATAGGATATAGACTGTAATATTTAATTGGAGTCTTGCACTTGCCCAATCTTTATTCCTCCCTATTGCATGGCTCTGACAAAGTTTAGAGAGCTTAAGACTTAGCTTTAGGAACTTCTTGATAAAGGGTTTGTTCGTCCTAGTGCTTCTCCTTGTGGTTTCCCTGTCTTTTTTTTTGAAGAAAAAAGATGGTAGTATTAGGATATTATAGACTATCGGCTTTAGAATAAGGTTACCATCAGGAATAAGTATCATTTACCTCGTATAAACTATTTATTTGACTAGTTGCAGGGTGTTTATGTCTTTTATAAGATTGATTTGAGGTCATGGTACCATTAGTTAAGAATTAGGCCTGAGGACATACCTAAGACAACTCTTCGGACTCGGTATGGGCACTTTATGTTTTTGGTGATGTCGTTTGGATTGACTAATGTCCTTGCTAATTTATTAGTTTGATGAATATGATGTTTAAGCCAATCTTGGATTCCTTTGTGATTGTTTTTATAGATGATATCTTGATCTACTCGAAGGGAGAGAAGGAACATGAAAAATATCTTCGTATTGTTCTGGATATCCTGGGGAAACAGAAATTGTATGCTAAATTTTCGAAGTGTGAATTTTGGTTGCCTTCGGTTGCTTTTCTTGGGCATGTGGTTTCAAAAGAAGAGGTGATGGTAGATCCCCAAAAGATTGAGGCAGTTAAGGATTGGGTTCAGCCTAGCTCTATGATAGAGGTGAGAATTTTTGTGGGGATCTCTAGCTATTATCGCATGTTTTTGAAGAACTTTGCTTATATTGCTATGCACTTGACCATGTTGACTCAAAAGGAGGTAGTTTTGGAGTGGTCAGATAAATGTGAAGAGAGCTTTCAAATGCTCAAGGATCTTTTGTCTAGAACGCCTATCTTGACCTTATCGATGGAAAGTAAGGATTTCATTGTTTATTGTGATGCTTCACATTCGAGTTTGGGTATTGTGTTAATGCTAGAAAAGAATGTCATAGTTTATGGTTCTAGATAGTTAAAGGTTAATGATAGGAACTACCCTATCAGTGACTTGGAATTGGCGACACTGGTGTTTGCTCTAAAGATCTGGTGGCATTATATGTATGGGGTTAAGTTTGAGGTATTTACTAATCATCGCAATCTTCATCATGTGTTCATTCAGAAGGATCTGAACTCGAGACAAAGAAGATGGATGATGTTTCTCAAAGAATATGACCTGACCATTCAGTATCATCTGGGCAAGGCTTATGTGGTTGCAAACGCATTGAGCTTGAAGACAGTTAGCATGGGCAGTTTGGCCTATTTTGGGATATCAAAGTGACCTTTGGCTAGATAAATTCAGACTTTAGAGTTCAAGTTTATGTGGTTGGGAAATTCTGACAAAGGTAGGGTACTAGCAAGCATAGAGGTTAGGCCCACCTTTGTAGAGAAAATCTCGACTAAACAATTTGAAGATGAAGAGTTGGCCAAGATCAAAGGTACATTGGTGTATGGGAGACCTAAGATGCCACACTTGATGTTGATGGTGTGCTCAAGTTTAGAGGAATGACTTGTGTTTCTCGAGTTGGTGACTTGATCCTGAGTGTGTTGGTAGAGGCTCATAGTTCATGCTATTCTATTCATCCAGGTGTGACAAAGATGTATAGGGATTTGAGGCTACTTTATTGGTGGCTTAGGATGAAGAAAGATATTGTAGAGTATGTTTCCAAGTGCCAGATTTGTCAGCAGGTAAAGTATGAACATTAAAGGCATGCAGGTTTGCGTAAGAGGATACCCATTCCTAAATAGAATTGGGAGATGATAGTCATGGATTTTTTGGTAGGACTACCAAAGAACTTGGGGAAATATGATTCTATTTGGTTTATTGTTGAAAGGTTGACTAAATCAGTCCACTCATTCCAGTCAGAGTAGATTACAACTCCTAATAGTTGGCGAAGATTTTTATCACGGAGATAGTAAGGTTGCACGGGGTGCTCCTTTCTATCATTTCAGACTATGACACTCAGTTTACTTCTAAGTTTTAAGGTAAGTTGCATGAGGCATTGTACACTCAACTCACATTCATTACAACTTTTCATCCGCCGACTGATGGGCAATCAGAGTGGACTACTCAGGTATTGGAAGACATGTTGAAGGCATGTGTAATTAATTTTGGGGGAGATTAAGATAAGTTTCTGCCCCTGTGTGAATTATCCTATTATAATAAATATCACTCAAGCATTGATATGGCACCATTTGAAGCAATATATTGGATAAGATGCATGTCTCTCATAGAATTGTTTAAGGCTGTAGATTTGAAACCTTTGGGTGTGGATTTTTTTAGGGAAGCTTAGGAAAGGGTTTGGGGAATTCAGGCAAAGTTGTTGGCATCTTAGAGTAGAAAGAAAGTGTATGTAGATCACACGGTAAGAGACATGGCTTTTCAGGTTGGTGAATAGGTTCTATTGAAGGTGTGAACTATGAAAAGGGTCATGAGGTTTGTTAAAAAGGGTAAGCTTAGCCCTTGTTACATTGGTACATTTGAGGTTCTTGAGGGTATGTGGATAGTGGCTTACAAGTTAGCACTACCACCCTACCTATTTGGGTCCTTCCAGCATATTTCATGTGTCTATCTGAAGAAGTACCATAGGGATGGAGACTACATCATTAAATTGAATACAATTGTGTTGGACAAGGACTTGTGATATGAAAAGTAACCAGTTGCGATTCTTGATTGGATGTCTGAAATATGAGGACTAAGGAGATCAAATCAGTACAGGTTTAGTGGAAGTATTATCTAGTTAAGGAAGCTACTTGAGATATTAAGAGGAACATATGAGACAAGTATCCTCACTTGTTCGAAATTTTGGGTACTACCCTCTTTTTTATTTTAGCCTAGTTTTTTTTATTTGATCACTTGGGGAAGAGTAATGGATGAATTGGTACTATTGTAACAACCAGTCCCGGTCGTTATTAGTAGGTCCATAGGGAAAACATTTGGGCAAGAAAACGTTATGGGTAGTAACTTAAAAATTCTTAGCTAGGCTAGCCTCAGATAGAATCTAGGCTAGGTGGGTTAGGGCCATCCGAAAAGGGGTGGGATCTTTTGTTGAGATTTGAATGATGTATACTTGTATCCAAAAAATCAAGGAGTCTATAAGTCTTTTTAGAATCAAATTTGGGTAACTAGAACTGCCGGAATTAAACTTGTCTTGAAAGGTATGTGTTAGTATGTCAAGGGAAGGAGTTATGTTGCCAAAAGGGTCAATTTCCAGATGTTGAGTCGCAGATCCTTCGTCGACCTCATTATAGCGAACGGTGTCCCACTATAGCATTGCTCAGTCTTCTATAGTAGGATAAGTTGTCGCTATAGTGAGACAAGGGCTGCTATAGCAACTGAATCAGGATTTTATGCAGAAAAGTTACCCAAAACTCCTAATTTTTGTCCTTTGAGGTCTTGAAACTGGAAAGGGAGATTTTGGGCAGACTACATCAGTTTTCCCATGAAATTCATTGGTAAATGTAAAAATTTGACTCCCCAATCTTGTAAAGTTTTTCTTAGGCCTTAGAAAATAGGTTGTTGTTATTGGAGGAAGGTTTTTGCATGATTTCATTAGGGGAAAGAGCCATATATGTTGGGGAAGATGATCATATTTTTGCCGGCTTTAGGATTTGTTAATAATTCGTGTAAATTAATAGGCCTTTAGTTATTGATTTTTGTTTGTACTTCTTATTTAAGTCCAAGAACAAGCTAAGGTACTTCACAAGGCGAATGCTCATGCTATTTAGAGTTTTCAAGATGCTTGATTCGAGGTAGGTGATGGTCGTATGTTTTCGGTTATGTGTATATGAATGCCTACTGCTTTGTAGTATCATTTATCTAATGTATTGTCATGCCCCGAGGCTACCCCCTAGACGTAACACGGGACCTAGGATCACAAGTGACCTCACAAGTGACCCCAAGCTAACCCTGAGTCTGGCATATAATAAGCATACTGAAATGATTCTATGTAAGCGGAAGCATACTGCAAGATGAATAAATCTAAAAGAGTTCACTGAGAATATAACTGAGTTCAAATGGAAAATAACCAAAAACAACTTAATACTGACCCTATGTCTATGTCTAAAAGCCTTTAACTGACTTGAGTTGCTGGGACATGCCCCCAGCTAACTCTAACAAGACTGAAACGAAAAAGTAAAAGCTGAAATATAAAGCATGTCCATAATCCTCTATCTATGAGGACTCACCACTGAAGCTGCAGAATAAGGACTACAAGTCGAGCTAAGCGCGGTCTGGATGCTGAGCGCCGGAACCTAAATCATGAAACGACGTAGCGTAAGAGTATGCGTCAATACTTTGAATGTACTGAGCATGCAGGATATAGATACTAAGCTGAATAATATAAACTGAACGATATAAACTGGACAATATAACTGAACATGGAATAGACTGTACTGAAGTATAAATGAAAACTGGACTAGATGCAATGGACAAGTACAAATCATGAACATAACATGCTTAACTGTATACTGAAGTAAATGCTGATAACACGGTCAATGCAATAAGAGTATGGCTGTGGGAGCTACTGTTAACCGACATAAACTACATGAGCTAAACATGGAGTTCGATACATATGCCCCATCGAGAGGACCTAATATACCTTGCCAGGGTATAAAGGCATGACTGTGGCGTGATCACTAAAACTGATGCCCAACAGAGGGGACTTCTGAACCTACGTTGGCACGTAGTTCTGGGACTTTGTGGGTACGCTGAACCCATCCAACTCGGGGCTAAGTCTACTCCCAACTGAATATGCAAAACTAAAATGCAACTGATATACTGAGTAGCTCAAAATACTGACATGCTATCTGAGAATGCAATATAAATGTACTGAAATATAGAGTGGCATTCAAATTCTGAAGCATGATTTTCTGACTGATATGTCTAACAAGTCAAATTCATGAAATACTGATGATGAATACAAGCTAGGGTTCTGAATTCTATACATGAGACTACATAAATTCTCCAAGAAAACATGTAATTAATGCAACAGAACTATAACGGCTAAGTTTCAATGGATTCACAAGATTTGGGAACCTTAGGTCTAAGCAATTTATGGAGAAACTGACTTAATTCTAGGGACCTAATGGGTGAAAGGAACCCACTAGTGAAATCCCACATACCTGGCGATGAAAACTACGGAGAAATCCCTTTTGATTTGGGGTCTGTACTTGATGAACACTTCTGCTTGTTCTTGGGAGAAACTGTCGCTTCTTACTCTTCCTTTTTGGATGATTTTTTGAAAAATGAGGGTCCTAGGTAGTTTCTGACTAGGTTATTAGGCTCAGACTGAGTAAAATGACGTAGTTTAGGCATCAAACGACATAGTTTAAGTGCCCAACGAATAGGAGAAAAGACCAATATGACCTTGACTTAAAACCTAGCGAAGTGACTTGAAGACACCCTTCATGAGTCGTACAGTGCTTCACGGCCCGTATTGTGGGTCGTGAAGCTTCAGCAGCCTAACAGTGTTCCACTAAAATGGGCATAACGTTTTACTCCAAACTTCAAATGGATCAAACTTGATAGCATTAGAAAAAGGACTCAAAGACCTTTAATTTGATAGGACATGGGCCACCTAATGCATTTTGTGCTAAAAGATATGATTGTTTGGAGTTTACCCTAAACTCTAAGTTTGACAAACCCCCTTTACGGACGACTTCATGGACCGTGTGGGGTCTCACGGACCATTTAGATGTCCGTGGTCCTTGACCAGTGACTAGGGGAGAAGCCCTTCCTAAGTGGGCAACCTCACGACCACTTTCATAGCCCGTCAACCTCACCCCAAGCAGTCTAGGCATCCGTGGGAGGGACACCATCTGGGCCAACCTCTGGGAACATGTTCACGAGCCCTTTAACAGGTCGTGGTCCCCTTCACGGACTGTCTTGTATGTCTTGAAAGGTCCGCAGTCCATTTTTTTCTTTGTGGACCTTTCCCAATTTCCCTTTTTAGCCCATTTCAAATCTAAGGTGTTACAATATCTCCCCCTTGGGATCATTCGTCCCCGAATGAAGTCTAAACAAGCTGAGTTTGGAGGAAAGAGCTATAATCCCTACCAACTGAGTACTAGAAACTGATATCTAGCTGAAATGAGTTTCATGAACATGCAAATATGTTAAAATGCACGGATAACTGGGGGAGAAGATACTGAGACTGAATTTACACAAGATTAAACTGAGAGACTGGAGAGGAGCTATTACCTCAAGCTGAAACTGAATCGGAGGGAAAAAGATGGGGATAGTGGGTCTTTATAGCTTCTTATGCTTCCCAAGTAGCTCCCTCTACGGACTGATTCCTCCATAAAACCTTTACTGAAGCGACCTCCTTATTTCTCAACCTACGAACCTAACGGTCAAAAATCCCAACTGGAATCTCCTCATAAGTGAGGCTATCCTTCACAACCACACTTTCTAAAGGTACTATCAATGTCGGATCACCCACACACTTTTTCAACAAGGAAATGTGAAAGACTGGATGAACCACTACTTGTTCTATTGGCAACTCTAACTCATAAGCCACATTACCAAGCCTTTCAGGATTCTGTAAGGATCTACATATCTGGGATTGACCTTCCCTTTTTTGCAAAATTTCATCACCCCCTTCATGGGTGACACCTTTAGGAAAACCCAATCATCGATTTAAAACACTAAGTCTCTTCTCCTTACATCTACATAGGACTTCTGATGACTCTAAGATGTCTTCAGTCTATCTCTGATGAGTTGAACTTTCTCCATAGCCTCATGAACCGAATCTGGTCCAACCAAGGCTTCTTCACCTACTTCAAACCAACCAACTGGAGATCTACATCTACGCCCATACAGTGCCTCATAAGGGGCCATCTGAATACTAGAATGGAAACTATTATTACAGGCGAACTCTATGAGAGGTAAGTAATCATCCCAACTACCCTTGAAATCGATCACACAAGCTCTCAACATCTCATCTAAGGTCTGAATGGTACACTCTGCCTGGCTATCCGTTTGCGGATGAAATGCTATACTGAGGTTTACCTGAGTACTAAGACCTTTCTGAAATGATCTCCAGAAATGAGAGGTAAACTGAGGACCTCTATCTAAGATATAGATAAAGGAACACCATGCAGCCTGACTATTTTGTTGATGTAGAGTCATGCATAGCTCTTCGTTGAATCTGTAGTCTTGACTGCCAAGAAGTGAGCTGATTTAGTGACTCTGTCCACTATCACCCAAATGGAGTCATGCTGCCTACGAGTACGAGGTAAACCCGTAATGAAATCCATGTTTATCACTTCCCATTTCCATGTAGGAATGCTAATCTCTTGAGTCACACCTCCTGGTTTTTTATGTTCTACCTTAATTTGCTGACAGTTGGGACACTTAGCCACAAAATCTGTGATATCTCTTTTCATGCCGTTCCACCAATAGACTTCCCATAGATCACGGTACATCTTAGTAGCACCTGGATGAATAGAATATCTGGAATTATGAGCTTCTGTAAGGATTTGCTGCCTCAACTCACCCACATTAGGGACACATAAGTGACCCTGGTAACGAAGCACACCATCTCCCCTTGGGAGAAAACCTCGACCCTCTGCTGATTAACTACGCCTTTCAACTGAAGTAATATAGGATCACTATCTTGTTTCTCCTTAACCTACGCTACCAATGAAGATTCTGACCCATTCTGAACTATCACACCATCATCTGACGTGTCCATAAGGCAAACTCCTGAGCGAGCAAGCCGGTGAACATCTTTGGCTAATTTTTTCTTCTCTTCCTCAACATGTGCTACACTACCCATGGATAGTTTGATGAGGGTGTCAACCATTACATTGGCCTTACCCGGATGGCAGAGCACATTCATGTCATAGTCTTTCAGGAATTCAAGCCATCTTCTCTGGCAAAGATTCAACTATTTCTGGGTGAACACATACTAGAGACTCTTATGATCTATAAACACATCAACATGAACACCATACAAGTAGTGTCTCCAAATATTTAGGGCAAACATGACAGCTGCCAGCTCGAGGTCATGAGTCGGGTAGTTCTTCTTATCGACCTTAAGCTGTCTGGAAGCATTAGCTATGACTTTACCTTGCTGTATCAACACACAATCTAGGCCGAATCTGAATGCATCACAATAGACCATATAACCATCTGATCCCTCTAGTAGAGTCAGGACAGGAGTTATAGTCAACCTAGTCTTCAGTTCTAAGAAACTTTTCTCACACTCATCTGACCACTGGAACTTGACCTTCTTCTGAGTCAACTTGGTCAATGGGGAAACTATGGATGAAAATCCTTCTACAAACCTTCTATAGTAACCGGCCAAACCCAAGAAACTTTTGATATCAGTCGGAGAGGTGGGTCTGGTCTAGTGCTTTACTGCCTCAATTTTCTGAGAATCCACTCGGATCCCTTCGCTGGATACCATATGACCAAGGAAAGCAACTGACTGTAACCAGAATTCACATTTGCTGAACTTAGTGAATAGCTGGCGATCTTTGAGGGTCTACAGAACCACTCTCAGATGAGTCACATGCTCCTTCTCATTCTGAGAATAAACAAGGATATCATCAATAAAGACGATCACGAACAAGTCCAAATACTGCTTGAACACCCTGTTCATTAAGTCCATGAAAGCTGCAAGAGCATTTTTTAGTCCAAAAGACATAACTACAAATTCATAGTGACCATACCGAGTCCTGAAGGCTGTCTTTGGGATGTCACTATCTCTGACTCTGCGCTGATGATAGCCGGATCTGAGGTCTATCTTAGAAAAGCAACTAGCACCCTAAAGTTGGTCGAACAAGTCATCAACCCTAGGGATTGGATATTAATTCTTGATTGTCACTTTGTTCAACTGACGATAGTCAATGCACATTCTGAGGGAGCCATTTTTCTTACGCGCGAACAACACTGGAGCACCCTATGGAGAGATACTGGGTCTGATAAAGCCCTTTTCTAGGAGGTCTTTCAACTATTCCTTTAGTTCCTTAAGCTCAGCTGGAGCCATTCTGTAAGGAGGAATTGAGATAGGGTGGGCATCTGGAAGGAGATCTATTCCGAAGTTGATCTCCCTTTCAGGAGGAACTCCGGGAAGATCTTCTGGAAGCACTTCTGGAAATTCATTCACCACTGGGACTGACTCAAGAGTTAGGGTTCCGGAGTTTGAGTCCTTAACCCGAAATAGATGATAGATATACCCTTTGGAAATCATTTTCCTAGCCTTAACGTAAGAGATAAATCCACCTGCAGGTACTGAGTTACTACCTTTCCACTCTAAGACTGGCTCATTTGGAAATTGAAACCGAACGATCCTGGTTCTACAATAATCGACTGAGGCATAACAGGAATGTAACCAATCCATGCCTAGAATGATATCAAAATCTATCATTTCAAACTCTACAAGGTCTACTGAGGTGACTTTCTGGGAAACTATGACAGTGCAATTTTTGTATACCTGTCTAGCTATAACTGGGTCACCAACTGGGGTAGAGACTGAGAAGGGTTCTGGGAGAGTTTGTGGACTAACACCAAAGTGTACTGCTATATAAGGAGTAATAAATGAAACTATAGCCCCTGGATCTAACAATGCATAAACATCTAAACTGAAGACTTGTAACGTACCAATGACTACATCCGGAGAATCTTCCTTGTCCTGGCGAGCCTGAAGAGCATACAACCTGTTGTGGTGCTGACCACCACCTGTACAAGATGAGGCACCCTGCTGAGTAGGGCGACCTGCTGGTGCTGCTAAAGTCATAGACTGAGCCCTGTTACCTCTTTGTCCTTGCCTGGAAGAAGGACAATCCTTCAGCCTATGACCAGACTAACCACACCTAAAACACCCCTCTCTGCCAGCAAGACACTCGCCCCCGATGGTTCTTACCACACTTTGGGCAAGATGGAAAAGTCTGGTTACCTGAAGCACTTCCGTGAGACTTAGAGCCTGATGCTTTTCCTTTCTGATCCTGTCAAAACCTGGGGGACGGAGCCCTAGCAGATGAAGGTGCTGGTGTTGTACACCTCTGCTGAATTTTTGAGCGATTTCCACCGCCTGACCTATGATGAGAGTATTCATAGTTGCCTGTTCTAGCCTTTTTATTATCCTTAGCCATCTCCCTAAGCTTATCACCCTCAACCTACTGAGCATAGGTCATTAGTTTGGAAATGTCCCTATCCCCTAATAGCATAGCATTCCTGCACTCGGTCTTCACCAGATCGGATACTCCAAACAAGAAATTGCTCATTTTTGCTCTGGGATTGGCAACCATATGTGGAGCATACCTGGAGAGCTGAGTGAACTTTATCCCATATTCTTAGACTGACATCGACCCCTACCTCATGTTGATAAACTCTTGAGCCTTAGCCTCCCTCAACTCTCTCGGGAAGAACTTGTCAAGAAAAGCTCTAGTAAAACAATCCCACATCATAAGAGCAGCATTTGCACCACTGTTGTCCTTCCACTGTGTGAACCAGATATGAGCCACATCCTTAAGTTGGTAGTATGCCAGCTCAACACTCTCCTTACCAGTCACTTGCATTACGTTAAGAATCTTCTTGATCTCATCAATGAAGTTCTGTGGGTCCTCACCAACCTTCGACCCTATAAACTCTGGCGGATTCATACGAACAAAGTCTCGGACCCTAGCTGTGGCTGATCCACCAGTGTGGTTTGCAGAAACATAGGCCTACTAATTTTTCTTGTTGGCTACGGTCTGAGCCAAGATCTGAATCATAGTACGAAAATCTGCATTCGTAACCTCATGGTTCGGGACTAGAGGAACTGCGTTAGCATTTCATGTGTTAGCTCTACAAGGAGGCATTATCTGAAACGCATAACGATTGATTAGAAGGGAGAAGTTGAATCACACTACAACGCACGATAAAGATAGCAAAGAAGTGAAGTTTTTCTTAGAACACTTCGTAGCCTCTCCCTCATAGGTGTGGCATGCTTCACACTCATGAAAGAGACTCTACTTAGTGTGGCTTTCAGACATCCAAGGACACTTGAACCTGAAGCTCTGATACCAAGTTTGTCACGCCCCAAGGCTACCCCCTAGACGTAACACGGGACTTAGGATCATCAGTGACCCCGAGCTAACCTTGAGTCTGGCATATCATAAGCATACTAAAATGATTCTATCTAAGCGGAAACATACTGCAAGATGAATAAATCTAAAAGAGTTCACTGAGAATATAACTGAGTTCAAATGCAAAACAACCAAACACAACTGAATACTGACTCTATGTCTATGTCTGAAAGCCTCTAACTGACTTGAGTTGCTGGGACATGGCCCTAGCTAACTCTATCAAGACTAAAATGGAAAAGTAAAAGCTGAAATAAAAAGCATGTCCATAATCCACGATCTAAGAGGACTCACCACTGAAGCTGCAGAATGAGGACTACAAGTCGAGCTAAGCGCGGTCTGGATGCTGAGCGCCTGAACCAACATCATGAAATGAAGTAGCACAAGAGTATGCATTAGTACTTTGAATATACTGAGCATGCACGATATAGATACTAAGCTGAACTATATAAACTGAACGATATAAACTAGACAATAAAACTGAACATGGAATAGACTGTACTGAAGTATAACTGAAAACTGGACTAGATGCAATGGCCAAGTACTAATCAAGAAGATAACATGTTGAACTGCATACTGAAGTAAATGTTAATAACATGGTCAATGCAATAAGAGTATGACTGTGGGAGAAATTGTTAACCAACATAAACAACGTGAGCTAAACGTGGATTCCGATGTATACGCCCCATTGAGAGGACTCAATATACCTTGCCAGGGTATAAAGGTATGATTGTGGCTTGATCACTAAAACTGATGCCCAACAGAGGGGACTTCTGAACCTACGTTGGCACCTAGTTCTGGGACTTTGTGGGTCCGCTGATCCCGTCCAACTCGGGGCTAAGTCTACTCCCAACTGAATGCAAAACCAAAATGCAACTGATATACTGAGTAGCTCAAAATACTGACATGCTATCTGGGAATGCAACATAAATATACTGAAATATTTGGCATTCAAATTCTAAAGAATGATTTTCTGACTGATATGTTTAGTAAGTCAAATTCATGAAATACTGGTGATGAATACAGACTAGGGTTCTAAGTTCTATAGATGAGACTATATTAATTATCAAAGAACACAGGTAATTAATGCAATGGAACTATAACAACTAACTTTCAATGGATTCCTAATATTTTGGAACCCTAGGTCTAAAAAATTTATGGAGATACTGAAGAAACTAACTGAATTCTAGGGACCTAATGGGTGAAAGGAACCCACTAGTGAAATCCCACATACCTAGTGACGAAAACTACGGAAAAATCCCTTTTTATTTGGGGGCCGAACTTGAAGAACACTTCTGCTTGTTTTTGGGAGAAACTGTCGCTTCTTTCTCTTCCTTTTTGGATGACTTTTTGAAGAATAAGGGTCCTAGGTAGTTTCTGAGTAGGTTATTAGGCTCAGACTGAGTAAAACAACTTAGTTTAGGCATCAAACGACGTAGTTTAAGTGCCCAATGCATAGGAGAAAAGACCAATATGACCCTATCTTAAAAACTGGTGAAGTGACTTCAAGACACCCTTCATGAGTCGTATAATGTTTCAAGGCCCGTATAGTGGGTCGCGAAGCTTCAGCAACCTAACAGTGTTCCACTAAAATGAGCATAACTTTTTACTCTGAACTTCAAATAGATCAAACTTTGTGGCATTGGAAAGAGGATTCAAAGACCTTTAATTTGATAGTCCATGGGAGACCTAATGAATTTTTTGCTAAAAGATATGATCGTTTGAAATTTACCCTAAACTCTAAGTTTGACAAACCCCCTTCACGGATGACTTCACGGACCATGTGGGGCCTCACGGACCATTTAGACGTTCATGGTCCTTGACCAGTGACTAGGGGAGAAGCCATTCCTGAGTGGGCAACCTAACGACCACTTTCACGGCCCGTGATCGTCACCACGAGCCATCTAGGCATCCGTGAGAGGGACACCATCTGGGCCAACTTCTGGGAACATGTTCATGAGCCCTTTAACAGGCCGTGGTCCCTTTCACAGACCGTCTAGTGTGTCGTGAAGGGTCCATGGTCCATTTTTTTCTTCGTGGACCTTTCCCAATTTCTATTTTTAGCCCATTTCAAATTCGAGCTGTTACATGTATGGTAGGGAGGCACATGAAATGACATGATGTAGGTAATCTAATGCAATGAACTTGTGATTCTGACATGTGGTTTTCAAGTGGTCTTGTTCACTGTGTTATGTGATTGTGCATGCTTGTTATGAGTGTTGGTTGGATCGGGTACCAATCTGATACAGGATATTTTTTATTGGCTCAAATACCATGCCTTGTATGATTATATACGGTTGGCTCCCATACCACTCCTTGTATGACACTAACAGTTTGGTATGGCTTCCAAGAGAGGACCAGGTATGTGATTATGGTTCCATGAGAGGACCGGGCATTTACATTATCATCATGTGGAACATGTTTTATGCATTGGTTATTTTTTGTACTGTTGTGTTATGACATATAATTGCGAGTATGTGGTTGGAAATTATTGATATGTGTATTGTTCTGTGTTACTATAATGTAGTGAACTGTATACATTCATATCTTGGATTGGCCACATGACCCTACAAGTACACCATGGTCTGTGTACTGATACTGCACGTGTTTCTTATCTTGTTCAGTGCAGCGAATCTACCAGCGGCTAATCTGAGACCTCAGTTGAGAGACACATGATTCCAAGTCGAAGGGTGAGCTTTGTCTTTCAGGCTTCCATGGATTCCTCTACCTTTTCTTATCTATTTGTTTGTACACAGACTATACACTTTAATTATGTTTAGCTTCTGGGGTTGGATCCATAGTTTGACTGTGTTAGAGTTTTTGTATGGTGACTTTCAGTTATTAGGGGTAATTTCTGTGTCTTAATAGTTTACCTATTTGGTTGAGTTAATGGGGACTCAATTATGTAGTTACTGAACTATTTTCCTTATTTTATTGTTAAAACTTAGGTTATTTATATAGTGTTGGGTTAGTTCGAGTTACTCCTTTGTTCTCCTACCAGGTTGGTTTAGTGTTGGTGCCACTCACGACGGTCCGGGTCATGACACAAACATAAATATATATACATAAATAAAGATCCCTCCCAAAACCTGGAAGTTACAAGTATAGTGCTGCTAATAAGAGAGTACAAGTTCCAAAAGAGGATAAAAAATACATAATACTAGTCATCAAAACATAGATGGAGACAGGTAAAGTCAAGAATGACATGTGCTTACCCTCACCTCCGAATGCATCAACTATAGGCTCGATCTCAATGCTGATAACTGGTGCTTGAAATTGCATCACGAAACAGATGCAGAGTGTACCATGAGTACCAAACAATAGGTACTCAATAGGCATCATAGGCCGACTGAGCAAGAAAAGTAAAGACAATATGAAATGTGAGAATTTAACACAACAGAGGTTAAAGAACGGAATTCCAAAGAAATGCACACAGGTGCACTAAGAAACTTGAAAGAAGTAAGTAACAACTAACTAAGCCTAACTGAATCCCCATAAGCTCAGAAGGTACACCTGTGCGCAAGTTTAAGTAAATCCTGAATGGACCCACATAAACCCGATAGGCACACAAAAGAGCTAGGAACTAATAAGAGAACTTGAAGATATTTCTAGAACTGTCATCGCCTTCCAAGAACTTTAAATGCAGTAAAAGCACCCAAGGAACCAATAGAATCACCCGGTCAGGACTCGAAATAGGATCAAAATGTCAAGATGATCGTTTAGACACCAAAAACACATCAAATAGGGACGGACCGAAAGCTGATTCAAAATGGAAAATATGGCACCCACACCCAAAATTCCAGAATTGACTCAGTCAAAAGGTCCAATTTAGCTCCTAAACTTGTATCCCAAAACGGGACATAATTTTGGGCTCGGAACAGTCCACAATCAATACATGAAATTAATTCCAAATAAAAGCAAGAAAGAAGAAGGACGAAAGCCCCTACAGAGCTGAATGTATCTTAACATGATGCATTCCGACAACTTCTGAACACTCCAATGCAATGCCACAAACTCCTTAGATGCACTAGACTTTGAATTACCTCAAATGGAGTTCTAAAACTTAAGATATCACCAAAAGAAATAATTGGAACTAAGTTGATCGCATTTAAGTCTTATTTAAACAGACAAGACATAATTGCTCTTGTGAACACGGGGATCAACGCCGTGATCACAGACCCCTGGTCAAATTCTCTTCGCAGATGCAGAGGTCAACTCCCACAAATGCAATGACCAATCGTGGTTTACGTGGGTCGGTTGATCTACGCAATCGCAGAGAGTTCCATGTGAATGCGAAGAAAAAATGTAGTAACCCTCCACAAATATAGACGCTCCCCCACGATCGCAATGAAGAGGGTCACATGCACCAGCAACTGTGTATAAGTTAAAACACCCAATCTCCAAATCCCTGATGGGGTGCTCGAGATTCATTCGAAACTCTGTGCGCACTAATGAAATAAGCTAACCCATATAATTTGACATTCCAGACTCAACAGAGCAGTCAAAACTTCCAACCAAGTCTCGACAAAAGGGGGGTCCCACACTCAAGCTCCATTTTTAGTGAAATTCTACAAGGGGCTCGAAATTAGCTCAAAAGCCTCGAGATATGCACAAAAGGTCATTCTAAACCATACTTAATGTTCCAGAGCTAACAGAACCCTTAGAATTGCAATCTGAGGCTATCTTCTAGAACTTTTGACTGTATTCAACTGTTCAAGTTTCAAAAGCTCTAAAATACATAAACTTACACAAAATCCAAATGAATGACCATGTGACTGAGTTGTTGGTCCTAACAAGTCATAAAAGACTTGGAGTCGCTATAGAACATTCTAACTGAAGAAATGAAGACATTAACATGGAAATTGCCTGGAAGGTCACTACACGATGCCTTTTGTGTGAGTGTATATGTATGTGTGTGTGTGTATATATATATATATATATATATGCTTTACTTCATATTATCAAAGTTTTTGTTATACGTTGAGAAAGTGCAATATATAATTGTCAGCTTGAGTAAACATGTTAATTCTTAAGATTGTGATTTTTTTTAGATACACAACTTAGAAATTGAAAAGTTAAAAGATTTTTTAATTAGTATAGTATAATTTTGTCTCCCAAATTTTCTTCGTTCGGTAGTGTATTTATTTGTAAATGAAGTGACTACATTAACTTGGACTTATTTATTTATGAGGAAATTTTGTAACATTAATACTTTTAGGCCTACCTACAAATCACAGTGAAAGTTTAATTAATTATCAAATGTAACAATAAATTTTGAATCAGCAGCCAAACGAGCATTCAGGGAAGAACCCCACACCGAGTGCCATCAATAAATTACTCCAAGCCTGAACCACATCCAACCCGAATCAACGAGCGGCCTCCGAAATAACAATCGAGAAACATTGGAGATGACATAAGAAGAGAATTATGGATAATAGGTCACAAGCGCTGCGTTACCACCTTGCTAAAGCTCAAACTATCAGACCCAAGTCTACTACATCAGTCTACAAGGAAGTAAGCCATCCCTATCGATATCAAAGCAAACTAAGGCCTAACAGCTCCAAACAATGAAAGTCTATGGCAATCACTAGTCTAAGCCTAGTATAAGGCCAAACATGCTCAAAATAAATCAACAACAACAACCAAAGCACGCCACAAGGTAAGGATGATCACAGGTACCACAACCAATATGCTATCAATCCCAAAAAACCCGATACACAACCTAAGGTATGTATTCTAAGGAATTAAGCATGATCAACTAGATATCAACCCTAAATTCTCACAAATCAACATATGTTACATATTAGAGCTAAATCTAAGGAATGGGATGTTGTAGCCTACCTTAAGGCAGACCACATGTACTCAAAATCACTATTCCATAGGTTTTCCTTTTCGAACGGCCTCCGAACACTGTTACACTATCAATAATAGAATCACAATGTTAATATGAAAATCAACACACACACACACACATCATGTGGGAAATAATTCCTCAGTTCCATTTTAGCTATCATTTTACCTTTTCTAAATTATCACTTTGGAAATTCAAGACTAAAGTTGACAATTATTTCTAACTATATCCTTAACATTTAAAACAATTGTTCTTTTTAATACTGTTCAATTTTTTAAAAAAAGACAACTACATAAGGATAACTTAGCAACTATACCTTATATTTATTATTTTCTTAAATGAGAGTTACAAGGGTTAGAAGAACATTTAAAATGATGGAAATGATCTCTTATGATCATTTTTTTAAAAAAATAAATTAATACCACGAGAACGATGGAGAGTTAGGTTGGACTCTGACCTTTTGATTGATCATGAAGTTCTTAAGTTGTGGGCTTTTGACCTTTCCTCTAGTAAACAAAAAAAGAATGAAGTTTTATTCTTATGCCAAAAATGTCACAATTGATGCCTAGAGTATTATCAATATGATCAAACTTTTAGGGTTCGTCCTAAATTTTCTATTTTATTTGAATTCTATCATAATTGTATTTTACTTTGAAATATTTTCTTGGTGGAAAAGCACTCCTTGTTGGAAAAGATTTCTTCTGTATTTGGTTAATTTTTTCTTGAGGAAATGTTTTAGAATTTTATAATTAATTAAAGATTCATTTTTCTACAATAATACAACAAGGGTTTTATTTAGAGGGAGATTTAGTGCCTATCTGGATTGGCTTAAAAGTTGATCAAACATACTTTTAAGTCATTTTTAGTTTTTGGGAGTATTTGACAAAGTTAAAAATAACTTTAAATAAGTTTAAAATGACTTAAAAAAAGTTAAAAATCAAAAGTAGGACTCCCCCTACTTTTTATTTGTTGACTTAAAAACTTGATTTTTAAGCCTAACCAAACGGGCTCTTATTATCTCTACAACTTTAGAGTATATTTTATATAAGTATTAACATATGTAAGATCAATAGACCAAATTCATATCTTATCATAAGGTTTGTTTTTATAGTTTTTCTTTGTCACCCTGATTTATCATTATCAAGATTTATAATCATTAGTTTTTGCATCAAAGGGTATTAGAGCTAATGGTTCAACGAGGTTGAAGACAAGTTCAATATCAGCTGAAATAGTTTATGATCCTCCTTAGTGTTTACTTTGTTTTGATTTCTTTTGGTTAGGACTTAAAAGTGCCTTATCTTAATGGTCATGTACAAAATTTGATACGTCAAACTCAATATTATAACTTATTGCACATATATGATCAATGGAGACAAAGTTTAATTTTAAAAAAAGTAGTGGCTCTTTAAGAAAGTGATATTTTTAGATTGTTTATGACACAAAAATGAAGATCTCTTGAAAAGTAGACATAAAACTAAACGTAAGTCGGTAAAAGACTACAAAACCAAATATCCTATCAAAATGAGACGGGGAGAATATATATATATATATATATATATGTATATATAAGTAATTAAGATATTTGGGTCACTTACAAAATAAATAAAAGAACATTGTATTTTGCTCCTTCGTCTCAATTTATGTGTTACAGAAGGAGAGTCAAACAAAAATTTTATATGTTTTTAAAGTATATTAAGTTGTTATTTATTGTAACTTAAAATACTTTTTTGACGTCATTTTTAAATAATATATGTTATTCTTTGTGTTCCAATTTATGTGGCACAAATGAAATTAGGAGTCACCGAAATTTCTTGTACGATACTTAAATATTTTCAATTGCTAATTATTGTGATTTATGGTACCTTTTTACGTAATTTTAAAACAATATATGTTATTCCATCTGTTTCCATTTATGTTGCATCGATGTAATTTTGAGGGTCTTTGTAATGGAAAAAATATTTGGCAATAAGCTTGGTCTTGTTTGGAGAGATCATCATAAATGATTAAAGTGTATTGTTGATGATACATAAAATATTCAACAAGAGCTATTCCTATACCAAATTCTTTGTATGTTTTTAAAAATATTTTAAGCTGTTAATTATTGTGATTTGTAGTATTTTTTACGCAATTTTCAAATATACAATAGAATATTTTAAGTACTTAACCATTGTGATTTATAATCGTTTTAATGTAATTTCAAATATATAACATACTTTTAAGAGTTGTGTGCTTATAGCCTCTTATTAGAAAGTAAAATATTTATAGTTGTTAATTACTGTGATTTATAGTACTTTTTACATAAATTTCAAATATACTATTAGAATATTTTAAGTTGTTAATTATTGTAATTTATAGTACTTATAACATAATATTTAAATATATATAAAAAATAAGATTAAAAAATTAAAATGAAAAAACTTTTTGAAGTGGACCCCATGAAAAGCACCCTTGGCTGCAAGCACATAAATTGTCCCGGAGTTGTGTGCTTGTAGCCTATAAACCTTTGCAATCTCTACATAGTAAAAAAATTGGAATTGATTTAAACCTTTGCATATATAATCTAATTAATGATGCAATACATGATTATAATATTGAATATAGTATAATAATCTCAATTCATTTTTACTAGTCCATAATACTAAAAATAAATGTTCAATTTATTTGTCCAACTTAGAAAATCAAGAGATAATTTATCATTTTATACTCATTTTACCCTTATTATTAATTATGTATTATTCATTTTACAATATTCAAATGACTATTAATAATTAGTGGTGATATTCTACAACAACTACATATTCAGTGTAATCCTACAAGTGTTGTTTGGAGATGGTGGTGTTTACACTATCTTACCCCTACCTTGTCAAGGTAAAGAGACCGTTTCCGATGGACCCTCGTCTCAGGTAAAGAATATCGAAAAAAAAGTATGTAAAGCAAATATAGTGATAATAAAAATCATGCCGAAAATAATGAAAATGAGAACAATATCAACAACAAATATAAATACACTAACTGAAGCAATTAGGAAACAACATGTAATATTAGAATTGAAGAAACAACATGTTATATTAAAATTGAATAAACAACTTAGTACAAGAGTAACAATAACATTACATGGGACGGTAACCAGGGAACACCCCATACCTACTATCCTTCGACCTTTAATCTTGGCCTCTATATCTTTCTATCTAGAGTTATGTCATCGGTAAGCTGCAAATGAGACATTTCTTATCTGATCACCTTTGTCCAAGACTTTTTCGGCCTACTTCTACCTCTCCGAATACCCGCTGGCCGCTATAGTCAACCGCGCGGTCATACTTTCTTACTTGATCTTTTATTCATCTCTTCTTCACGTGCTCAAGCCATTGTAGTCTCACCTCTTTTATCTTCTCTACCACAAATGTCACTCACATCTTGTCTCAGATAGCTTCATTCCCAATTCTATCTCTCCTAGTAAATCCTCACATCCACCTCAACATCCTCATTTCCTTTACGTGCATCTTCTAAACGTGAGAGTTTTTGACTGGCCAACACTCTATCTCAAACAACATAGTTTGTTTGACTACCACTACATATAAAACTAGCCTTTACATCTTGGTGGTACATTCTTATCGCACAAGACACAGAATGCAAGCTTCCATTTCATCTACCCCACACCAATACAATGTGTAACATCATTGTCAATCACCTTATAATCTGTATGTTGAGTATTTTGTGTCATTCATAAGATTAAATTTGTGATATATATCCAGGAATGGAATGGTCCAGTAACTAAGAGGGAAAGGAAAAGTGATATATATCCAGGAATGGAATTGTGAGATTAATTTCGTGATTTTTTTTTTCCTAAGAAAAAGAAGCCGAACAGTCAGTATTGATTTTTTTTAGTACATGAATAGTCACTATAAAAATCACCAACAGTTGCATATCTTATTTTAGGTCTGTAAGTTTATTTCAAGAGTCAGAGACTAAACCAAACACCCAACCAAAGGGACAGGGTTATGCATTGACAGGCCATTTATATGCATTGACAAATGACATGCACTAATGATCTATATGAGACTTGTATGCATCCGGCATAATGCATAAATATGTCCTTTAAGACCTCATTTTACATTCATGTCCTCCAACTTATGGTGTGCACAAGTAGACACTTAAATTAGTATAAAATTGAACAAATAGACACACACATCCTACGTGTTATCTTAGATGACAATTTGAGTCCTACATGTATTATGCCAGATCATAGAACTCAATGTAGCTAAATCTGAATTACTCACCTCTACTCATGGTCTTAAACAGAGAGATAAACTCACACCTTTTTTTATTATTGGCTCTGAAGTTCGTTTTAGATTACTAAATAATTTTATTACTAATACTATTCTTAATCCATTAAATATGGATAATAGAGGACCCATCTTTAATCATCTAGCATATTCTGATTATATAGTGGTCTTTAGTGCTGACAACTATAAATCTATTAAACTCATAGTAAAAAAGATAAAGAGATATGAGAAAGCTTCATAATAGAAAATTAATCATGATAAAATCTTCTTCATTATAACTCCAAACACTGTTACTAGCAGAATAAACACGATTAGTAAAACTACTGATTATATGGATAAGAGCCTTCCATATACTGCCCTATATATTAGTGGTAAAAAGAAGCTTTGCCATTTTAATATTATACTTGCTAAAATAGTTTTAAAAAACTTAATGGATGGCAAAGTAACATCTAGCTTCTGATCAGACAAATGGACAGGTATAGGGGCCTTGACTATTCAATACCAAGTAGTAGATTTTCTTGTTAAGCTAGTTTCAAGTAATGCTCAAACTTTCAAGAGAGGCTATAGGTCTGTTTCAGTTAGATAAATGACAGATGTCTAGCATTAAGATTAGATTCGACAAACATAAATAATTTTTTAGTAAGTTAAGTTTTTATATGAATAGAGCACATTAGAAGTTAAGTATATTATTAGGCCTTCTTTTTTTGGATGATGGAATCACCAAGTAGCTACTAAGTTATGTTGTATAGATACCCCTTTTGCTAATACAATACCATTCAGACACTGTTAGGGTAATTGATTTTTTTTTTTAAATGCGGAGGTTGACAAAGAAGTATTACACTATTTATTAGTGAGTGACACATTTAGAACTTTTTGACTGAATAAATTATTTAAATATTTGGTTATCAAATTTGAGTAACTTTGACTTGTGAAGAAAAGTGAACAGAATAAAGGTGAATTCTACATGTTATTCATTATTGTACGAAACGGTTACTAAAGTTTTCCTTTTAGATACCGTGGTGTTTATTTTGAGAGAAATCTAAATATGAGAGGTAATTTATTTATTAATAATTGATGGTGAAATCATGAGTAAAAGAAAACCTAAAAATATTGGTATCAACTTTACGACTAAACACCATATTTGCATAGTGTTCACTTTTTAAAATACATTATTGTGCCCCCGAAAAATAATTAATTTTACATTTTTTTATCACGCCCCCTTCCCCCCCCCCCCCCCCCCAACCTTCCTAGCCCCTTTCCAAAAAAAATATTAATTAGTTTTAAAAAAATAGTTTTTTTTCCTTACCCACCCCCACCTCCTAGTCCGACCATTTACACCCAAAAAAATATATTAATACCTCTTTTCTTTCTTTTATTAATGGACCTCTTTTGCTTATTTTACACATTTAACTACCAAATTTTAAATGGGTAATGCAAGTTTTATTTTTTTTAGCCATCTTAAAAGAGTTGGATATCCAACCCATTTAAGATGAATAAATTTGAATAGATACCCATATAAATTACTCATTCTGCCACCCACCTATCGCAAATATAAAACTTGTTAGGTGAGGTGATGTTTATATCTTTAATCCTAAAATTCAGCACCACCTATTTTTAAATCTGAATGACATATATAAACAGTGTATTATGTGCGTGACTTTATGCGGTGCCAGCAAAAACAAGGTTGAAAACATTAAATTATGCTTCGCAGGGCGAGGTGGGGCAAGTTAAGTCTCTCTACAAGTTGTTTGCTTTGCAATGGAACCACACCTGTCCCGTTGTCATACCTACAATTAATCCTCTGTCGGATATATATCTCTTCCCTAAACTAATGGTTTGTCATTGGCAATTTCATCGTTGTTATAAGGTGAGCATCAATCAAAAGAAAACGGACAAATACTTTGAAAGAAATACTGACATCTTAAGGTTGATTTTTTGCAAAAACAAAAATAAAAATAAATTATTTATTATTTTTAAAAACTACCTCTGGGGGTCGGTTTGACAATTTTTTTATTACTATTTTAAAAACCAGCATCCGAATTTGCATTTTTTCAATTATTATAAATAGACTTTTGAAGGTCGATTCGCATTTTATTGATTTTTGGTGCTAAAGAAATGACCCTCATGTAGTGCTCCTTAAGAGGAAAACATGGAGTAGTCCATTCTTCAGTTTCTTCTTCTCTTTGTTGTTTATGTTTAAGGCGAATGTTCAAAGAAATTTTCTTGATACTTTTTTCACATTTTGTTGGTTCCAAACAACATACATCGATTAACATAGTTGAGGTAATTTCAAAATTTAAACAACATACAATTGATTACTTATATAACTTTTCCAAAGTAGGTGAATATTATTTTTTTAAAATATGGTTAGACACATGCATCCTTAAATAATTGAACACACACACACAAAGCTGGTAAGTCTCATCCAATCATATAAAAATGACAATTATCCTAATTAAGGTGATCTTAAAATTTAAAGTAACCAATAGTGCAATTAATGATTTTTCATTAATATTTTTAGAATAGGCACGTGAGTTGTAAAAAAGTTTA
The DNA here is from genome assembly GCA_018342035.1 of Solanum appendiculatum. NCBI lineage: Eukaryota > Viridiplantae > Streptophyta > Magnoliopsida > Solanales > Solanaceae > Solanum > Solanum appendiculatum. The sequence continues at coordinate 85,787 of JAGDQO010000979.1, forward strand.
GCAAGACATTTTTTTAGTACAATAACATGCATGCTGCATGGTAAGTCGCTTATATAAAAAAAAATTCAAAAATTTAAAGTAATAAGTAATAACCAATAGTGTATTAATGATTATGTTATTAACTTTTTAGATTTGGCGCGTGAATTATAAAATAAGTTACACAAGACATTCTTTAGTACAATAATATTTGAGTAATATTTGTCAGCTTTCATTTTTTTAAAAAAAAAAATCTTTTTTTGCAGCTTGTCTAGAACTAAAAATATTCTTTATGGACTAATACTCACATAGATTACATATTTGAGTAGATTGGGGATTGTTCAGAGGCTTTAATGAAGAGAAAAGTCGTAATTTGACTAGGTTACTAGCCTGGATTCTCGTGATTGCTCTCCCCTTTTTTCGTCCGAGGCTTACTGTGGAGAGTTGAGAGGTAGCTTCTTGTTTCTCGGTGGGTCTTCTTACTCCTTTATAAGGGCTTGTTCTATTCTATAAATAATGAATTTAGACTTGTATTTTCTTAATTTCTATTGTAGTACATTGGAGGCTTATGCACGTGACAGCCAAGTCTTGGGGGTTTATTTAAGTTGATTATGATTTTTACTTTATTATATGGTGTTAGTCTCTTATTATTGTTTTACTTTCGCATTCATCGTATTTTTTGTGTTTTAGGCTGACTTGTCTTGGTGGGATAAGACAAGTGTGACCACGTCCATTTTTGGGCCATGACACTTGGCGTTGCCATATCCATCATATACCTTGCCAGGGCGAGGAAAAAACTTAACTAATGGATCCAATCTTTGATCCCTTACCTAAGGCTTTCTCAGGAATCACCTGAATCAACGATATGATCCTATCCTATTTTGGCGATGCACTTCTAGGGTTTGGATTATCTGAATCCTTACCCAATTCGATACTCAATAGTACTCTCAAATAATTAATAAATGCTAAAAAAAACTTTATGATGTCCCATTTAATTGAAAAAATGGTCCCAATATAGGAAAAACTGATATTTTTTTCCTTTGAGTTTATGCTAAGAAATACTTCATTAGAACTGAGCTTTATTTTCTTTAGAACTAGCTTTGCTTTTTTAAAAAGGGAACTTAATTTTTTTTTTCTTTCTGAAATAATGCACTTGATGCTAAATATACTTTTTTGAACTCTTTCTTGAAATGATTCTTTAATAGCTTGAAACTTACTTTATTCGTGATTACTATAACAAGGTTTTTCAGATAACTTAGCAAAAAGGATTCATGTGGTAGAATAAGCATGACCAATTAATAAAGAATCACCAATGAATATGAAATACAATAGTTTCAATAGTAAAATTCAACAAAAAGAAATTCGAATTAGAGGAAATTTAAATTTATGTACTTCTAGGTAAAAACTAGCTTTGATCTTATCAACTTAAAATATAGATGGAGCTTGTGATAAGAACTAATTTTCATACTATCATAGCTTTACATACCTGAATGACAATTGTTTCGGAGATGGGCTTAGTTGGAAAGCTTGGAACCCTGGACTTAGTCTTTCTTGAGGTCTGTTATGTGTTTATGGGGTTGAGAGAGTAATATAAGGGGAAAAAATGAGTGTTTAATATGTTAAACTCCCTTAATTGAGGTTAAAAATTATGTATTAGGCTTAGGAAGATATGGAAAAGATGAAACCCTAGAAAACCCTTTTAAAATTGTTGAAAATGGTGCCCCACGAGTCACTATACAACTCCTACTTTGGTACCACAAGTCGTGGTTTGACTCATGGTTGCCTGGGTTACTATTAGGACCCTCTAAACTTTTCAACACGTCAAAGTACTCTCTATCAACCTACGAATGTAATGTCAATTGTGGAACCTAGGACATATTTGGGGGCTCTCTGGAATTTTTTATGAGTTTCATTATAGACTGTACACTCAACATACTACTCGTGATGCATGTCGTAGTACTTGGTGTCACGACCCAAAAACCGAGTGTGATGGCACTTGTCCTATCCCACCAGGATAAGTCAGCCTAAAACCCAACAAACGGAAATAGCATAAAAGAAGAAGAGGAATAATCAAGCGGAAGACTTCAAACTTAAAACCAACCCAAGACTGGTTGTCACATATACAAGCCACTAATACAGAAGTTGAAATAGAAAGGTACAAGTCTCAAAGTCTTTGTATCTCGAGTAGAACAAGACCTAAAATAAAAGATCAAGAGAGATCGCCAACATCAAACAACTACCTCTCAAGTTTCCTCAAAAGCCTCGGAGTAAGAAGAAGAGAGAACTAGGTCACGGTCCGGGCTCGGAACCTACACAAGTGTAGAAGCAAGGGTGAGTACCAAACCACACGGTACCAAGCAAATCGACTAATAAAACAAGGCAAATCTAATAAAATCACTAATCCCTTACTTCCAACCGAACCTCCGATAACTACAACCTACACAGAAAATTAGCCCAACCTAATAGATTCCAATTTACAGTTCAAATAACACATAGGTCAACAACAGTTCAACAACATCACTGAATTAACTCACATCAGTATCAAGTATATCAATCCCAGAGTCACAAGGCATACTTACACAACTCCACAGTCACAGTTCAGAATCATAAGACATATCTCACAAGTAATCACAAAGTTAAACACAAGAATCATGTTCAACACTCAATAATATGCATGAATGTTGATGCGCATGCAATGTTCATGCATGCATCACAGTCGCCGGCAGAAACCTTGGCATCACAGCATCGTCGGCAGAAACCTCGGCATCACAACATCGCTGACAAAAACCTCGGGATCGCAACATCGCTGGCAGAAACCTTGGGATCACAACATCGCTGGCAGAAACCTCGACATCATAATATCGCCAGCAGAAACCTCGGCATCACAATATCAAGAGTAAGACAATGCAATGCAATGACAAGATGAATGATGCATGTCTATCCTACGATACACATCCACTGAATCTCAGACGGGAACCCATGGGGGCCACACATGGACCATGTATCCGCCAGAACTATTTCCTATTGGCATATATCATCAATCGCCAGAACCATTTCCCATCGGCATTGCCGGAACCATTTTCCATCGGCATATATCATCACTCGCCGAAACCATTTCCCATCGGCATATATCATCACTCACCGGAACCATTTCCCATCGGCATATATCATCACTCACCGGAACCATTTCCCATCGGCATATATCATCAAAGTGTCTCATCATAGTGTTTCCAGAACCAATGCACACAAGCATGTTCACACAAATGATGAGAAGAATGATAGTGCTCACAATCACAACGCAATTCATATCAATGCAATCACGTCACACTATCAACAATATATCAACATCATCGAATACATCATTCATAACAAGATCAATTGCCTAGTCTCCATTTCACTATTCCGTTCATCACAAGTAGTATTAATCACTAAGCAAGAATTTCAAGTCTAGTCCCATAAACCACAATGAGCAAAAGTCATATTCATCAATTCCACAATCATTTCAAGACTATCATAGCATTTAATCAATTACACTTCAATATCAATATCACGACCTATCACACTTTGGCCTAGCACTTTAGCACACATAGCAATTTTTATTGAACCCGCTGATTAAATTAGATTGCTTCATTCAAGAATTCAACCCATACCTCAATCCCATTACTCCCCAACACAATCAAGACGGAGAAATCCAGAATATTACAAGATTCGCAAAATTTTTGAAGTCCACTTGCCTTAACCGAATTCACAATCAATCAAAAACAAGAGCTTTTCCCTTCCGAAAGCAATTCAAGGCAACACAATCTATACAAATTATGAATCACAATCAAATTTCGAAACCAACAACATGAAGAACACGAAATTCGGGAAAAAGGGTACAAATGGCTCAAAAAATCCAATTTCGAAAACAAGGTTTGAATTCGAAATTTCTTACATGAAAATGATCCTCAAGGTATTAGAAACCCAATAGTGAAAACCATTTTGAAAAAGGAATTCAAATCAGTCCACAATTCCCATTTTATCACAAATTCGAACTTCAATCAAAAACTCACTTTAAAAACCACCATTTTCAAATTGAAATCATGATAGAATCAATGGGTAATCAAGATTTAAGGTTAAAATCAGTTACCCACAAGGTTTCCACGAAAATTCCTCTTTCAAATCGCCTTCCCAAGCATCAAAATATTGAAAATGATGAAAATAGGACATTTCCCAATTTTACGCTGTTCAGGCATACTTTGTTCTCCGCGAATACAACTCACTTAGCCCGCGAACGCGGAGACCAAACACTCCGAGAATACGGGACCCACTCTGTGAACGTGGAGGTTCAGCACCCAAACCTCAGCGAACGCAGGACCCACTCCGCGAACGTGGAGGTTCAACACATGACACTCCGCGAACGCGGGCAACTACCCTATGTGAAAGTGGAGGCCATGGCAACTGGCACCAGATAACAGCAAAAACAACAAACTCAGAAATAAACAAGTCTCCGAATGGACCCTCGGAATTCCTTTGGAACCCCGTGCACACAAATCAAATATGCAACCCTACTAAATTCGACGTTCCAGACTCAATGGACATGTCGAAATTCAGATTCGAGGTCTCCTTGACCCGGAACCCGATAAAGCACAATAACACTAACTTAAGCCTCAACAACTCAAAACAAGCTCGGGACCTCTAAAAATTCAACCAAGGCCACCCCTAGGCCTAGAATCATCCCCCAAATCTATGATCTCCGAATGTTGACCAAAGTCAACTCTATGATCAAAACTTCACAATTTTCCAACTCAAGGCCTCAAATCCACGATACAACCCTAAAACTGATTCCGTCAACTATCCTAGACCAAATTACACATTCCAGAGCTGATGGAATCGACGAAATTCCCATCCGAGATCCGAAAATTTGAATGACCTCAAAAATCACATTTTGACAACTTAAGCCTTTAGAATTCAAATTTTTCCAAAAATCACAACTTAACAAGAATTTCACAAATCCAACTTCGGATATCAGTCAAACATGACTCGGGGCAACTCTTGGGAGGGGTAAAATTGTTATTTTAAAAAATTTACCAAAATTGACCTTCAGGGTCATTACATTATCCACCACTAAAAACTATGTTCGTCCTCGTACATAAAGTAAAAGAAAGTACTTGAAGCCTTGAAAACTGAGGATATCTGGCACGCATGTCAGACTCAGACACCCAGGTAGCCTCTCCAGCTGAATGGTGACCCCACTGCACCCTCACTGAAGCCATCTCCTTTTGGTCCTAAGCTTGTGGACCGGTCTATCAAGAATAGTTGTAGGCTCCTCCTCATAAGTCAAATCAGGACCCAATTCCACATAATCGAGTGTAATCACATGCGACTCATCCGGGATGTACTTCAGAAGCATAGAGACATGAAACACGAGATGCACAACTGACAAGCTAGGTGGTAAGGCCAACCTATAGGCCACTTCTCCCACCCGGTCCAAGATCTCAAAAGGGCCGACGAATCTAGGGCTAAGCTTGCCCTTCTTCCCGAATCGCATAACACCCTTCATGGCTGACACTCGGAGCCAAACATGATCTCTCTCCATGATTACTAGGTCTCGGACTCTCCGATCGACATAACTCTTCTGTCGACTCTGAGAGTCAATAATCTACTCTGAATCAAACGAACCTGATCCATGGCATCTCTAAGAAAGTCAGTGTCTAAGGATCCATCTTCGCCGAATCAAACCATCCAATCGGTGATCTGCACCATCTGCCATATAACGCCTCAAAAGGGGAATTCTGAATGCTGGAATGATAGTTGTTGTTGTAGACAAACTCCGCTAAGGGCAATTGCTGATCCCACCTAGCTCCAAAGTCAATCACACAAGCACGAAGCATATCCTCAAGCACCTAAATAGTCCGCTCAGACTGACTATCCGTCTAAGGTGAAAGGCATGTGTTCATATAAAGCCGAGTACCAAAACCATGTTATAAAGCTCTCTAGAAATGTGAGGTGAACAAAGAACCCTGATCCGAGACTATAGATATCGGTACCCCATGAAGTCTAACAATCTGACTAATGTAGAGATGAGCTAACTTCTCCGCTGTATACTTCACCTGAAATGGAATGAAATGGGAGGACTTAGTCAGTCTATCAACAACCACCCAAATAGAATCATAACCATCCACAGTGGTAGGTAAACCCACAACAAAGTCCATAGTGATCCGCTCCCACTTCCAAGTAGGGATGGGCATCCTCTGAGACACACCTCCGGGACGCTGGTGCTCACACTTGACCTGTTGACAGGTAAAACATCTAGTTACACAGTCTACAATATCTCTTTTCATACCACACCATCAGTAATCTAGGCTCAGATCATGATACATCTTCGCTGTCCCCGGATGGATAGAATATCTAAAACAATGGGCCTTCTCTAGAATCAGTCTAATAGGCTCACCCACCTTGAGCACACAAATCCGACCTCCAATCCTCAAAACTCTGTCAGAATCAAGTGCAGCCTCCTTGGCTTCACCTCTCATCACCGTGTCTCGAATGAGGCACAACTTCTCATCCTCAAAATGGCGCTCACAAATCTGCTCAACTAAGGAAGAACGTGCCTCAATGAATGCAATCAAACCATCGCTCTCCTCAGAAACCTTCAACCTGACAAAATTGTTGGCTAACCTCTGAACATCTCTAGCCAAGGGCCTCATATCAACACTGATCGCAGCGAGACTCCCCATACTAGGAGCCTTCCTACTCAAAGCATCGGCCACAACATTAGCCTTCCAGGATGGTAGAAAATGGTCATATCATAGTCCTTCAGTAACTCAAGCCATCTGCGCTGTCTCAAGTTCAGATCCCTCTGACTAAAAATGTAGTGAAAACTCCGGTGATCGGTGAAAACCTCACAATGAAACCCATACAAGTAATGCCGCCATAGATTAAGCACAAACACCACCGCTGCAAGCTCTTGATCGTGAGTAGGATAGTTCTTCTCATGAGCCTTCAACTTTCTAGAAGCATAGGCAATAACCTTCTCTTTCTACATCAATACACCTCTCAAACCAACTCTGTAGGCATCACAATATATAGTAAAACCCACACCCTCCTCGGGCAAAGTCAATACAGGAGCTAAGGTCAACAAAGTCTTGTGCTTTTGAAACCTCACTTCACACTCATCGGACCAATGAAAATCTACAGTCTTCTGAGTGAATTTAGTTAATGGCACTGCAATACTAGAGAAGCTCTGCACAAATCGTCTGTAGTAGCCTGTCAACCCTACAAAGCTCCGAATCTCAGTAGAATAAGTAGGTCTCATCCAGCCCTTAACTGCCTCAATCTTGACCGGATCGACTCTAATCCCCTTCCTGGACATCGCATGCCCAAAAATGCCACAGAATCTAGCTAGAACTCACACTTGGAAAACTTGGCATACAACTTTTGCTCCCTCAAAGTCTAAAGCACCAATCTCAGGTGGCGGACATGATCCTCCTCGGTCCGAGAATATATCATAATGTCATCAATGAATATGATCGTGAAGGAATCCAAGTACGAATGAAACACTCCATTCATCAGCTCCATAAACACCGCATGAGCATTAGTCAAGCCAAAAGACATCACTAAGAACTCGTAGCGGCCATAATGAGTCCGAAAAACTGTCTTAGTAATATCCGATGGCCTAATCTTCAACTGATGATACCCGGCCTAATCCGATGGCCTGATCAAGCAAAGCATCAATGCAAGGAAGAGGATACTTGTTCTGAACATTTACCTTGTTCAACTGTTGTAATCAATGCACATCCTCATAGAGCCATCTTTCTTCTTAACAAAGAGAACCGGTGCTCCCCAAGGTGACACACTAGGGCAAATAAACCCTTTGCTCATCAAGTCTTGCAATTGATCCTTCAATTCCTTTAACTCAGCTGGAGCAATGTGATATGGGGCAATAGAGATAGGCTTGGTGCCCGGCTCTTAGTCAATAGTGAAATCAATGTCCCTATCCGAAGGAACACCATGAAGCTTAGTAGGGAACACATTAGAAACTCCTGAACCACAGGAATGGACTCCATTGAAGGTGACTCAACACTAGCATCCTGAATAAAAGCCAAATAGAATAAACACCCTTTATCAATCAACCTCTAGGCTAGGATGTAGGATATAACTTTACAAGGGTAAGAACCACTAGTACCCTTCCACTCTACCCTCTGAACACCAGGCATCGCTAAAGTGACAGTCTTAGCATAACAATCAAGGATCGCATGATGGGGAGAAAACCAATCCATACTCAATATCACGTCAAAATCTACCATCCCCAGAATAGTCAAGTGTACCCAAGTGTCGTACCCAACCAAAGAAACATGACATGATCGATACACTCGATCCACCACTAAGGGCTCACCCACGGGTGTAGAAACATGCACAGGCATATGATCACATACCAAACCAAACCTAGATGCAAAGTAGGTAGACACATAGGAGGAAGTCAACCCTCTTAGAAATTTGTGGACCCTCTCCGCCTCATCGGGAACAAAAGGCATGGCGTGAAGAGACAAATGACTGAAACATTCCTTGTACTCCGCAACAGACATGCCACCCTGAGTCAAACTCACAAACCTCAACCTGTCCTCCTCACGCACACTCCAAGGAATGAAGCGTGTAATTACCCTTCAGGTCATTTGCATTCTTGTGCCTCTTTTCTGTAGGTTAAAGCTTTCCTGTAGTGACCCCAAGTCATTTATGACTTGTTGGCACTGTAGGTTCGGTCGCTTGATCGTTCGTTTCGGTTTTATGCCTATTTTCCTGTTCTAGAGCTTTTGAACCTTGAAAAGTTGATTTCAGTCCTAACTTCAGGTAAACGACCTCATATGGGAATTTTGACGGTTCCATCAGCTCCGGAGCAGCAAAATTAGGCTAGAAGCATGGTTTTCCTGAGTCCCGGGGTTCCCGGTGTGATTCTAGGGCAAGTTAGCTCTTTAGCCTTCGAAATTTGGCTTAAAGTTAACTTTGGTCAACATTCTTGGTAAACGCACTCAGATGGAAATTCCATCAGCTCGATTAGTTTCAGAATCCTGAGTTTGGTCTGGGATGACCCTTCGAGAACTTTCGTGAGCTTCCGATAAAAATTTGAGGCCTCCGATGGAAATTGGATAAAATGGCCCATTGAGTGTGGGACCCACTTCTTGTTGAAACGACCTCGTATGGAAATTTTGACTGTGCCATTAAGTCCAAAACATCGATTTTGAGGGGATAGCATATCTCGTTTGCGTGCACGAGGTTCCGATCGAATCCCGAGCACCCCATCGATGTTTTGGAGTTGTCCAAAACTCAGTTGTTGCAGCTGTCAAAAATGTAGACACATTTACCCTCCGCGTTCGCGGGATAGGCTCTACGTTTGCGGAGGTGTAAGGGTGCCTACTCCGCATTCGCAGAGGTCTGTGACCTTGTGCTCCACGTCTGCGGAAGGTTCTCTGCGTTCGTGGAGGTCTGTGGTGTTCTTGTTCTCCGCCTTCGCGGGCCTTGGGCCGCATTCGTGGAGCTGTTGCGGGTTTGCCTCCACGTCTGCGGGCCTGGGGTTGCATTCGTGGAGTAGTGGTTAGTTTCCGTCCATGTTCGCAGGGCCTGGGGCCGCATTCGCGGAGAAGAGCGGGTGGCAGTCGTTATAAATGGAGGTCGAGCTCATTTTTGAAGAAACATTCAAAAATTCATATCTCCCTCCTCGGATGTCAGTTTTTTGTGATTCAAAGTCCCAGGCATTTATATTGTCATTGGCTTTGTGGTTTTGTTGTTGGATTGCATTGGGTGTACCTCGGTTACCATGAATTTGAGGCGTAAGTTTCTATCTTAAGCCTATTTGTTGTAATGTTTTGCTTTTTCTTGTGTTGGTTGCATGGAGATGATCCGAGCCCCGATGAATGTTCCATTTTGGAATACAACTTCGGGGGATGATTTGGGACCTCTAACCGAAGTCTATTCTAGAAAATCTAGAGCGGGTCCCACGTTCCTGATTTTGACTTCGAAATTTATCTGTCACCAAAATGGTTGATTTGTTGTCTAAACGACCGTATTGACGCTGTGATTCTATTTTTGATAGCGTGGTAGCAGTTTGAGGCCGTGTTTCATCAAAACACAACCAAGACCAATCTGTGACGCATCACAAAAAAACACAAACCCATCGAATCCTTCCAGTAATGTCAAAACTGGGGCTGAAGTGAGTCTATCTTTCAACTCTTGGAAACTCTTCTCATAAGCTTTTGACAATTGAAATTTCACCTTTTTCTGAGTCAACAAAGTCAAAGGCGACGCAATAGAGAAAAATGCTTCCACAAACCTTTTATACTAATAGGCCAAACCCAAGAAACTCTGAATATCCAAAGGGAAAAGAGGTCTAGGCTAGTTTTTAACATCCTCAGTTTTCTTAGGATCAACCTTAACACCTTCAGAAACAATATGGCCAAGGAATGCAATGGACCTCAACCTAAACTCACATTTTCTAAGATTAGAAAATATTTAAAGATCCCTGAGGATTTGCAAAACTATCCTTTGGTGATCAACATGTTCATCCTCACTCCATGAATAAATCAAGATATCATCAATAAACAAAATCATGAACATGTCAAGGTATTACTTGAACACTCTATTCATAAGGTCCTTGAAAGCCTATGAGGCATTACTCAATCGAAATGACATCACCAAGAACTCATAGTGACCGTACTGAGTTCAGAAAGTCATCTTTAGAATGTTACTTTCCCTTACCATCAATTGATGATACCCCGATCAAACAAATATCTTTGACAAGACACTAATACCTTGGAGTTGATCAAATAAGTCATCTATTCTTGAAATATGATACTTTTTATTTACCGTGACTTTGTTCAATTGCGATAGTGAATACACATACGAAGTGAAATGTCCTTCTTTTAAGAAAATACGTCACAAATCAATCTACCCCCTAGACGTGACATGGAGAATAGGATCCTGAGAGACCCTAAAAAAGAAACATGGCATAAGCATGAAACTATGATAAATAATAAAAGAGAATGAAGCATGAAAGCGAAATATAAGACTCAATCTCAACATCATATATGATTCAAAAATCAGAGTACAATGACACCATAAGCTGAAACATATTAAGTCTGACAGTAAGCCTCTATATCGTAGATGTAACTAGGAAAAATCCCTAACTTATGAAAGTAGTCTGAAAATTGAAATGACTAGAAGCAATAAAGGACATGTTTTGGCAAGGTCCCCGAAGCATGAGGACTCACTGAAACTCTGGAAGAAGCTGATCAATCAAACTAGTCACGGTCGGATGAAGTAACATCAGACCCTATATTATAAAAAAATATAGGCACAAGAGATAAATGTGTCAGTACTTTGAATATACTGAATATGGGGAACATGCATAAGCATAAACGTGAAACATGCAAAGTCTTTGAAAAACATAATGATTCATGACCATGTAAAACATATAAAATCTTGATAAGCTAAAATCATTAATCATAGGACAAGGTCAATGCAATATTTGAAAATCATAACATAAGCTTAAGTCATAATCTTTAATGAAGCCATGTACTCTTTTGAGAAAAGTATAATTTTTTTGGGGATATTTACCATTAATCAACATAGACCATATGATCTATAACATTGAATCCAGTGTCTTTACCATACCAAAAAGAGATTGTCCTACTTGCCAAGAGAATGACGATGTTCTTAGAGCTTAGGTAGATCTTCTAGCTATGTCCAATCGGGAAAAAGTCCTATGGGGCACGTATTTATGGGACAAGGGGATTGATTTAAGAGACTCGACCTCTACTAATGGGAGAGCTTCTATCCCAAAGTCCTCTCGGTATTAAGTAAACTCCCAATGGAAATAAGCATAATCATATCATAATCAAAATACTTGGAATGGTAAGAATCTAGTAATACCAATCTCATCATAAACTTCATATCATGGAATAGCTCCTTTCCAAATAATGATTTCATAACATATTCATAGAGACACTTATCTTGAAGGTTCTAAATAATTAATATCTTTCGTAATGAGAATACTTCACTTTGAAGCAACCATTTTCATAGACATATTGATACTTTATCTAAAAGCATCCTTCATTCATAAATTCTTCAATTTTATGATGCACGCATAATCTCGAAACATAGTTCATAATCATAAAATAGTCATATAACATGGGTTCATATGGAAATCATTGAAAACATATAATTTAGATTAAATCATGCATAATAGGATCAAATAGGATTAATTTATTCATAAAAAATTGAACCCATGAGAAAACAAGCAAAACCCTAGAAATTGGGTTTGAATCATAAAGGAGAATTAGAGAAACCTTTGGGACTCAACGGATGAAAGAGAATCTACTGATGAACTTTCCACATACCTTGATGAATCCAAGCTTGGAACTTGGAGAAGGAGACTTGAAGGCTTGAAGAACCCTAATCCACTCGAGAGAATCCTTGAAGAGATTTTGGAGAGAAAACCTTGAGATCTTCTAAGGATTTGAGTGAATGAGAGGGAAATAGGATAATTTGAAGAATAAAAGTTGTTATAGGACCTTAGAATGTTCTTGAAATAACGTTGTTTAGGTTTTAAAAGGGAAGTAAAACACTCCAATAACCATGAAGAAAAACTACCGGATAGACTCTACGGATCGACCTACGGTCCATATAAACTTCTATGGACTGTCCTGGTGATTCGTAGAACATGGTAATCGAGACCAGAATTCCCCTTACTTACCACGAGCAATTCCTAAGGTCTGTAGATCCTTCTACGGGACATAGGTCCCAACCACAAAACCCAAAGTCAATCAAAAATTTCACCAATTCTGGAACCCTCCCTACTACCACATCCTACGGGCCATGCAACCATCTGCGGACCGTACTAGTGGTCTGTAGAGATTTCTTTGGGAGTTTTCATTTTTAATTTCTCAAGTCCATTTCCATGACTGCAATCCTACGGGTCATAGGACCTTGTACAGTCAGTAGGTTGACTCATACAATCTTGCACCAATGAACATTTATGATGTTTTCCTTTCCAACTCAACTTTCCAAGTTCTAAGGTGTTACCATATCTCCCTATTTGGAACATTCGTCCTCGAATGAGACTCAAGCAAGCATGAACAAAGTAGAAAAATAGATCTAACAACAAAACATGAACGCAACTAACATCAATATGCATAAAATCAAGGAGTAATCAACCCCAAAATAAAACATCATGAACTTTTAAAACATATTTCATGAACATGCATGCATATAAAACATGAGAATATCTAAAACGCATGAATCCAGAAGTTTAAGAATAAAGAACTGCTAGCTCAAGCTAAAATGGGAACAGAGGGAAAGGGATAAGGATACTTGGGCATCATATCGGTTTCAGCCTCCCAAGTAGTACTCTCAACTAATTGATTCCTCTAAAGAGCTTTCACGGAAGAAACTTCTTTATTTCTCAACTTTCGGACTTGACGATCCAAGATTTTAACTTGAACCCCTTCATAAGAAAGACTTTCCTTAACACCAACACTCTACAATGGCACAATCGAACTAGGATCAACAATATACTTTTTCAATAATGAAACATGAAACACCGGATGCACCGATTTAGCTTTGATTTAATAATTTTTTAGATTTAGGAGATTAAAGTGAGTTACAACTATTTTACCCAAAACATATTTGACCAAATCCATATTTACCCATATTTTATATGGGTAAATTATGATCCAATCCATTTTAACTCAATCAATATTCAATCTATCCAAATCCGATCCAATCCACCCATTTGCCACCCTTAACTCAGCTTGACCATCAATATGAGGATGAAAATTCGTACTAAATTTCTCTTGAGTACCAAGATTTTTCTGAAACAATATCCAGAACTGAGTACCTCTGTCAGTTATAATGGATAAAGGCACTTCATGTAACTTCACCATTTTCTGAATGTAGAGCCTAGCATAGTATTTGGATGAAATTAAGGTCTTCATGGAAGAAAATAAGCCGACTTAGTCATTCGGTCCACAACTACCCAAATAGAATCAAATTGCCGACGAGTACAAGGTAATCCCGTAATGAAGTCCATATTCAAATCTTCCCACTTCCATGTAGGAATGCTAATGTCTTGAGCCAAACGTCCCGGTTTCTGATGCTCAACTTTCACTTGTTGACAATTAGAACACCTAGCCACAAACCCCACAATATTCTTTTTCATTCCATTCCACCAATAGACCTCCCACAAACTATGGCACATATTGGTGGCTCCCGGGTGAATAAAATACCGAGAACTATAAGCTTCTAATAAAATCTAATGCCTCAATTCATCAACATTCGAAACACATAACCGAGCTTGGTAATGAAGCACCACATCTCTCCCTTGGGAGAAAGCCTCAATAGCTTTTTTGGAAACCACTTTCTTTAACTCAACCATAGTCGGATCAAGGTCTTGCTTAGCTTTAACATCTGAGACAAGAGAAGATTATGAGCCACTTTTAACAGTGATACCACTATCCTCAGAATCAACCTAGCGAACACCCAATCACGCTAGTCTATGAAAAGAACAATCTAACCCCTTCTTACCATCATTAATGTGAGCAACACTACTCATCGATAATCAGCTAAGAGCATCGGCAACCACGTTTGCCTTACCTAGATGATAAAAAACACTCATATCAGTCTTTCAACAATTCAAGCCACCTTCTTTGGTTAAGATTCAAATACTTTTTCTTAAATACATATGGTAAACTCTTATGATTGGTTAATACATCCACGTGAACACCAGAGAGATAATTTTTCCAAATCTTCAAAGCAAAAACCAGCGCCACTAACTCCAATTTATGAGTCGGATGATTTCTTTTATGCACCTTCAATTTCCTTGAGGCAAAAGTAATTATCTTATCATGTTGTATTAATAAAAAACCAAGACCAATCCATGAAGCATCATGATAAACCACACACCCATCAGTTCCTTTCGGTACTATCAAAACTGGGCTGAAGTATGTCTGTGCTTCAACTCTTGGAAGCTCTTCTCACAAGCTTCCAACCATTGAAATTTTAGTTTTTTCCGAGTTAACATAGTTAAAGGCGAAAAAATAGAGGAAAATACATCCACAAACCTTCTATAATAAGTGCCTATACCCAAGAAAATCTGAATATCTAATGGGGAAAGAAGTTTAGGCCAGTTTTTAACATCCTCAATTTTCTTAGGATCAACTCTAATACATTTACGGGAAACAATATAGTCCAGTAAAGCAACAGACCTCAACCAAAACTCATGTTTGCAATACTTAGAAAACATATGACGATCCTTTAGAATTTTCTAAACTATTCTTAGGTGATCAACATGTTCATCCTCACTCCATGAGTAAATAAAAATATCATCCATAAACACAATCACAAACATGTCAAGGTATTGCTTGAACACTCTATCATGAGATCCATAAAAGCCGCTGGGGCATTTGTCAATCCAAACAACATCACCAAGAGCTCATAGTCACTATACCTACTTTGAAAATCCATCATCAAAATTTTACTCTTTATTTTCCTCAATTGATGATACCCCGATCGGAGATCAATTTTTGAGAAGAAACTTGCACCATGGAAGTTATCAAACAAATAATCTATCCTTCGAATAGGATATTTATTCTTCACCGTGACCTTGTTCAATTACTGGTAGTCAATACACATATAGAGCAAACCATCCTTTTTCAGAACAAATAACACCGAAGAACCCCATAGTGATATACTCAGTCTAATAAAACCCATACCCAACAAATCTTTTAATTGATCCTTTAACTCATTAAGTTTTGCTGAAGCTATAGGAATAGAATTAGGTTTCATATCAGAAAGAAGGTCAATTCCAATGTCTATTTCCCTTGGAAGATCATTGAGAAATACTTCTGGAAGCTCATTAACAATTGGAACTGACTCAAGAATAAGTGTTTCAAAATCCATATCCCTAAATTGAACAAGATGATAGATACAACCTTTACAAATCATTTTCCTAGCCTTTAGGCATGAGATAAACCGACCTATAGGCGCTGAATTTCCAATCTTCCATTCTAAGATAGGTTTATTTGGAACCTGAAATGTTACCAATCAGTTTCGACAATCTATTGAAGCATAAAAAGAATAAAGCCAATACACCCCATTAATAACATCGAAATCTATCATGTCTAACTCTACAAGATCAACTGGAGTGACTCTATGAGAAACTAAAATTGGGCAATTTCTATAGACTCATCTAGCAACAATAGAATCACCAACTAGAGTGCAAACTGAAAAAGGGTTCTGAAAGAAGGACTAGCATCAAATTTCATAGCCACATAAGGAGTCACAAAAGATAATGTAGCACCTAGATCGAGCATGGCGTAAACATCAAACTGAAAGACTCGTAACATATCAGTCAACACATTTGGAGAATCCTCATGATCATGTCAATTCTGAAAAGCATAGAATCTATTCTGATGAGGAGCACCACTAGAACCGAAAAAAGCACACTGTTAAGTCAAGCGACAAGAAGAAAACTAGGCTAAACCTAACTACCATCTCTACCCTTGGCAACAAGCGAATGGCAATCCCTCAATCTACGACTACTCTTACCATAACCATAGCAATCATTGGTACTAGCTAAGCATCTCCCTGGATAGTTCTTTCCACACTTTTGGCAAGTAGGAAATGAAGATCAACTAGATCCACCTCCTTGAGGCTTATGGCTAAACACCTTATCCTTGTTGAACTTTTTAACTGGAGCACTAGATAGATTTGGACCAGAGAACTTTTGTCGATACCGAAATCACCACCATCTGTTCTTGACCTCTTCGACAACCTAGCCTTCTCCTTAAGCTTTTCCTCCTCGATTTTTCGGGCATGATTCATCAACCTTGAAATATCTATCTCTTTAATAAAGATGGCGGTTTGACATTATTTGACCACCAATTTCGACACCCCAGTAAAACACTTACTCATTAGTGCCCTAGAGTTGACAACTATTGTCAGAGTATACTTAGACAATTGAGTGAACTTCAATTAGTACTCCTTCACACTCATTTTGTCTTGACTCAAGTTTATGAATACTTGCACTTCAGATTTCCTCATTTCAAGGGAAAAGAACTGATAAAAAAAATGCCCTTTTGAACTTGTCCCAATCCGAGGAACCTGCACCCAAAGCCCTTTCTTCCTTCCATTGATCATACCAAACTTTAGCAACCTATTTTAATTGATAAGTGGACAAATCCGCCATCTCCATCGGAGTTACTCCCATAATGTCCACAATCTTTTTGATTCCCTCAATTAACTCTTATGGATCCTCATCAACTTTCTAACCATGAAATTCCAGAGGATTCATCCTTATGAAGTCTTAAACCCTTGTCACCACCGCACCCACAGTTGGGTTCACAATAGTTGCAACCTCCCTATTGCTTTTGTGGTCATAGCTTGGGCCAACACTTAGAAAATAGCCCCAAACACAACATGTGAGACTTGTTCATCCAAAGGATCGGCTGGAGCTTAAGGAACTTTGGGCTCCACATTGTAATTAGCATTCCTTCTCAACAGAGCTCTTCTTGGAAGTATATTCTAGAAATGCATAGAAAAAGAGTTATCAGGAAGACCCTTATAGAGTTCAACTCTATCGCACAACTTTAGAGTAATGAAAGAAGTGAAGTTTCCTAAAACATCTTATAGCCTTCTATTCATAAATATAGTGTTCTTGACACTTATGAATAAGATTCTACTCGACGCGTCTTGTCCGACCCCTAGAACCTTTATAACTTCGTGCTCTGAATACCAATTTTGTCATGACCCAAACTACTCCTAGACATGACATGGCAAATAGGACCTCGAGAGACCCTAAACAAGTCACTTGACATGAACATGAAACTATGATAAAAATAAAAGAAAATAAAGCATGAAAGTAAAATATAAGACTCAATCTCAACATCATATATGATACCAAAATTATAGTACAAAGAACTCAGAAGCGGAAACATATTAAGTTTGACAACCAGCCTCTATATCATAGATGTGACTATGAAAAATCCCTAGCGCACGAAAGAAGTCTAAAAACAAAAGTGACTGGAAGCGATAAAAGACACATGGTGGCAAAGTCCCCAAAACATGAGGACTCACCAAAACTCTATAAGCTGCTGATCAATCAAACTAGTCACGGCCAGCTAAATGAATTTTAGACCCTATAATTTGAAATAATATAGGCACAAGAGATATATGTGTAAGTATTTTGAATGTACTGACTATAGGAAACATGCATAAACATAAACGTGAAATATGCTAAGTCTTTGAAAAACATAATGATGCATGACCAAGTAAATTGTAATTTGTATCTTGGACTGAGAGTGTGATCCTACCAGTACACTATGGTTTGTGTACTTATATTTAACATGTCCTTTTATCCGTGAGTACAAGGCATCTTCTATTGGCTGATTCGAGTCTTCAGATAAGAGACACATGATTCTTAATCAAAGGTTGAGTTACATCTTCTAGGCTATCATCCGTTCTTTTACATTTTGTTGTCCATCTTCACAGACAAAGACATTAAATCTTAGATTTATGTTTAATAGTTTAGGGTTGCATCCCCAATTTTTATTGTTTCGAGTTTTGGTATGATGACTTTCAGTTCTAGGGGTTGTTTTCTACGATAACTATTTTTTTGACTATTGGATTGAGTTTATGGGGACTCAATTCTTTATTTGACTAAAGTATTTTTATTGCTTTTATATGATGAAGTTCTCTTGTTTAAATGGTGTTGGGTTGGTTTCAGGTTAGTATTTGGTTTTTCCACCAGGTTGTTTAGTGTTGATGTCACTCACGACGATCGAGGTTGTGAAAAAATTCTTACGTGAACACAAAATATTTTATGCATTGTACAATATTTTGACCTAATTTTTGTAGGTTTTTGCATTTAATAACCTTTCGAGTGTTGATTCAAAGTTTTGAAACACATGTAGTTTCCCTTTTCAATACATTACAATATCTAAAATTTCGAATCATTTGTTGCATTAGTTGTTGCTTCATCAGAGTTTGTGACATCTTTTTATGTGTTGTGGTTATGATGCACCAAACATATTTGTCACAACAAAATATTGATTGTAAGTACTGGTCCCACTTTGATATTCTTGCAAAGTTAAAGGACATACAAAAATATGGGAATTGCAAATTTTCGTGTCATAGGCAACCTCTATTTAACTATTTAAGATTTTGGTTGGGAATATTATATTAGATAATATTAATAAAATGGATACATGGAATTATTTTTCTTTTCTCTTTTATTGCTAATTCACTCCCCATAAAATGGATAAAAATATTAAATATGCATTAACTACTTAGTATATGTGGATGCGCGAGGGTTGGTAGGTACCCCTTTTAATTTCTCTATATAATAAGAAATTTTGGTTCAGTTTTCTTCATCTTAAATATTGATTTCTAATTTTCTACCGACAAAAACTTTTTTTTCACCCTGTTATTTCCTCCATAAGACATCCCCCTCTTTGGATTATTTGTCCCGACTCCGCTCTCCAAGAAAACATCTTTAACATCCCTTTCAAGCACTTTTTTGAATATTTAAGATTTTCTTGCTCATTCTCTATTTTCCCTTTCTCTCTCTCTCTCTCTCTCGCACACACACACACGCACACATATATATATATATACTTACAAGCACATTTTTGAATATTTAAGATTTTCTTGCCCATTCTCTATTTTCACACGCGCGCACACACACACACACACACACACACACATATATAGATATATATATATATATATATATATATATATATATATATATATATTGTGAAAAATTGGGAACGAGCAATAAAATCTTTAAAATGTGCTTGTAAGAGATGTTAAAGATGTTTTCTTTGAGAGCGATATAATCTTAAATGGGGGATGATAATTGGGATATTAGCGTGTACTTGATACGTGGAATTGACAAAAGTACAGTCATAAGCATATCAAAGGTTCTCCATTTCCAAGGTTTTCTCTCTTTAACATTTTCTTTCATGTGATAGAAAGTATCGTTCCGGTCTAAACATTTATTTCAAAAAGTAGTAAAAATTATTTATATATACATATATTATTTGACCAGTCCTAATTATTATTTTGAGTGTATCTGACATAAATTGAATTACTTTAGGTGTAGTGCTTCAATACTCTGTGAAGTGAAGAAAACAATTGAAAAAAGCCCAAAGGATGAGAACATTTTCATTTTCTTGGTGTCCTATAATGGTGAACACAATCATAATCCACCCACCAACAATAGATATTTTGTAGGTTGCAATAATGGTTCCAAATTCAAGCTTCCAAAAGGCATAAATATTGTTTCTAGAGAATTAAGCTTGAATGCATCATTGTCTTCATCGAAACGTGCTAAGCATTCAAAATCTGATGCTTTTCCAGTTAGACCAACTATGCCTATGCTTGAAATTGAGAGTAAAAATAAAAAGGTTTTTTTGGTTGTGGAAAACAAAGGTAATGGTGATTAGGAGGAGAACGTGAAAGAAGATATTCTCATGAGATTTGAAGAACTTCAAGGAGTTACTTCTTACACCTAATAGGGGATGAAAATTACAAGAGGAATGAATCCTTTTTCCCTCTCCACTACAAGTTTTGTCTTCTAATCATGATTCTGTTTTAGTTTTTAGTATGACCAGCAAAGAATTTTAGGTTTGTAGTCATGAAAAATGATGCTTCTCTTGCTTGCTTGATATGGACCTTTTTCAATTTCATCATTTTTATTGTTCTTCGATTTGAGAATCTGGTCCTTGTTATATGTTGTTTTATTTTCTCTAATATTTCTCTCTTCAAAAAAATTTCTATGACTCAGTTTTTTCTTTAAAATATGCAAAGTATTAAATTGTAAAACAAAAATAAGTTTGTAAAAGACTAATAATCAAATCTTCTTAAAATAATATAATAAGGTATACTGATATAATATATACAGAGTTAAGGTTAATTTTTCTCTCCTCTTGTTGGTTTTAAAATTATGACGTCAAGACTCTTCTCGATTACATTTGTACAAGAATAATATTACATATACTATTATCAAGTATCAAATAAATAAATATCTTAAATTATAGTGAATTCATATAAATATTATTATTGAAATCATTACTTCAATCAATCCATGGTTTATAGATGAATTTTATATTTTATGCATGGATTAATCGTGTTTAATGATTTTTCACACTTAAAAACAATTATATGTTCATGTTGATTAGCATTTATAATTTGAAAGATGGAATTAGTAATTTGTTATAATATATTAAATTTAGTTTAATTGCATAAATATTTTTCTATTTCAATGCTTTATAAATATCTCAACTATCAGTTTTATTTCTTTTACCAAATGACACTTTTATGGTCTATGATCAAGAAACATGCATCAAATATAATTATAATATTAGGATTATTGAAATCTTTTTATTTTCAATATATTTGGGAGTAACATTTAATAAAATTTTATCTCTATGTATTCTCTATATATAATATTTTTTTTATTATTGATAAAAAACTTTGCGTAATAAATGCAACAATACATAAAATATTGAACAAGTTATTACTAACTCATATTTACATATGTACGTTGAATGTTAATAATTGAACGTCGATTATAATTGCACCGTACATATACATTTAATCAATAATTCATCTTGAAGGTTCGGATATAATAATAATTTTAAATATATATATAGTTTCTTGGATAGTTGTTTATATTAAACAAATTAAATTTCAAATATTGTAACTATCCAAACATGCAAAAATGATCAATTTAATTAAGGTGGTTAGATATATACATATACTACATGTACATATAATATAAAAATATGTAATATGATCATACCTTATCAAATACATTTTTTATGACCATCATACCTGTAATGATCGAATCCGTCATTATTCAAGACACCTCATACGAAGTCCCGAAAATTCTTGAAATTAGTTGCATTTTTAAAACTCTAGTACATGACAAAATTTTATATAAATTTTAGTTGATCCGGGCTGACATCATTCCGCCATAGCGGGAATCCTACCGCTATAATGCCTGCATGGCTGATATAGCGGGGCTGATAGAATCATAACCTAGATAAAATGTTGTATTTTATTTTTCCTTCCACATTTCATGAATAAAACCAATGAGAGTGGCTCCAAAAATTCTCTTAAGCCACTCTTAGTTTGGAAACCATGGAGGGAAGTGGTTTCAGCGTAAGGAAGGCTAAAATCCAAGGATTTCTGGTCTATGTTCGTCAACATTCACCCCCATGGAGCAGAAAGTGGGTGCTAAAAGTTCTTCAATAGTTGGTTGGAGTCCAGGTAAGCTCGGTTTTCTTAGCTGAGGAGTTAGACCTTTTTTTGTATATAACATCGTATAGATTGTCACGAGATATTATGCATTGGTCTTCAGGCATGGAGTCTACATGGTCTAATGTGTGGTTAATTGTGGTTTAGATTGATGGTGGGCTTGGTTTGTTATTGTTGTCACTATAATGTTTGCTAGGTGTCATTCTGGGAAGGGTAATTGTGAGTAGTCGGATTACGATCAGGAATTATTTAGGAAGGAATTTCCTTAAGTAGGTGATGACTGTTTGTTTTACCAGTTATGCTATATGTTCTTGTCAACTATTTCGTTAGTATTGCATGCATGATATATGATTATGGGAAACGGAAAGAACATGATATGAAATGGTAAAAGTTGTTAATCGTATGTGATGAATGTGTTTATTTGGTGTACAAGTGTGTTTGATATACCTAATGGTTGTGATTGTGTTGTGTGTTTGATGATTGGATCGAGTACCACGCCAATATATATTATTAACAAATTGGATATCATGCCGATACGTACTATTTTTTGATCTGTTACCGCACTGATACATATAATTATTGGATCAGGTACCACGCCGGTACATATTATTATTGGAATGGGTGCCATGCCAGTACACTAATAACTTGAACGGGTACCACACCGGTACACTAAAATTTGATATGTGTTTTGTTCTATGAGAGTATCGAGTTTACTTTTTCATGATAGGATTGTTACACGTTGGTCCTTGAGGGACCATATTGGTGTGTTAAAATGCTGGGGTGGCTTTTCTGTGGACTGTGATGGCATGTTAAATGCTAGAGATTTGTCATATTTTATGTTATAAATATACTCTCATAGTAGCTCTTGTACATATTAAGACTAGTTCCATGGGAGGGTTTTACAGTTAATTGTAAAAAGATGATTCTTGTACTTGAGTTTTCAGGATTATTTCTTATTATTAAAGAGATTCTTATGTTTTATTAATTTCCGCATGCCTGTTTTTAATTAAGGGTAAGGGTTCTCGTATCTAGGTGTTAGAGTAGGTGCCTACACGGTCTAATGGGGTCGATTGTGAAAATTTGGTATTAGAGCTTAGATTACCGATCTCTCAGTACATAAGCAAATGTCGAATAGAGTCATAAGGATTTGTGTGTTGATGTTCACATTTAATCTTTACGGGCTATGATGAATTCTAGGAGTTTTTCTCACTTCTTCACTACTTTCATGCAGTCTGTCGCTTGCCTTTTGATTTAAGTCCAATTAGTATCTCTTGATTACAATTGGTATCTCGATTGAGTAAATTGGATGTTATTGACACGGCTGAAGGGACGCAAGTAATGAAAGTTGGAACCGGGAAGGTTCCCATTGATATTTGGACTTAAAGTTCATGTGAATACATGACTTGCCAGTTAATGGTAATCTATGATGGGAATAGAATGTAATGAGCCAGATTAATTTTTGGATAAACCTGATGATTGAGTATTATGTGCATGACATTTCTTAAATGACTAAAATACTATGAAATATACCTGCTTGAAATTTAGTGATATTGTGGATAGGGAAGGGTCGTAACTTGATTATGTATTATGATTTAATGATTAATTTTTATGTGATTAACTGAACATGTTTGGTGTAATCTGATCCTAAAAATTTTATGATCATCTGGGGTTAAGATCTTATTATGTATTGTTGGGTATGATCTTGGGATTATGTTCAAGACCATGATGCAAAACCTGAATTAGACATGTCTAGGAATGATCTTATGGTTATTCTAAAAACATGAATGCTTTCCAAGAGTCGGTAATATTTTGGAAATTGGAGGATGGGGTGAGCGAGGAACTTTGCACAATTATAAATTTCTGGGACGAACTCGCCAGGCCCTCCATAGCGGGACTTGTCTTCTAAAGCACTCCCGTTATAGCGGGAATTTTACTGCTGTTGCAGCAATCGCTATACAGGTGTATCCGTTGCTATAGAAGGTAGGGCAAGATAGATCCCCTGCCCTATTTTCCCCTTTTTTGCCTTTTTTCAGAACATTTAAATCACAATATTTTTCCATTCCATACCAATGCGGAAACAACAGGAATGCATCCTAAAACAACCATAACATATAATACCGGTAATCAAGTAGTTAAAACAAACATACACGTGCTAACTAAAATAAAGGAAAGCAGGAAAAGATGTCTTCATGCACAACTGGTGCAAACTCAAAAATAAGTTTTAGCATATCCAAAAGGGGGGAGGGAGGCTTCCTAC
Source organism: Solanum appendiculatum (assembly GCA_018342035.1). Taxonomy (NCBI): domain Eukaryota; kingdom Viridiplantae; phylum Streptophyta; class Magnoliopsida; order Solanales; family Solanaceae; genus Solanum; species Solanum appendiculatum. The sequence goes on from JAGDQO010000979.1 coordinate 110,313, forward strand.
TCAGACTCGAGATCCTCTAGGGCATGATTTTCTGTCCATGCCTTGCTAAAGAATGGAAAATCCAGAAAGTTCTCCAGGGTGAGTGGGGGAATCTCCTACTTGGGGTAAATGCGGGTAAAGATGACCTTGATGGCCTTCCACATCCTTGATATTAGGCGGTCCTGCTCTTTATTCTTATTAGTTGTAGTGTCTTTCCTTACATAATAAAGCAAATAGTTTGAGTCTTTTCTTAGAATTAAGAACAAATATTTGTCTGAGTCTTTATAGTTCAAAAAACTACAAAAATATGTCTGTGTTAGAGTCTTTACCGTCGTCTTCCACTTCATGTAAATCTGTGTCTTTTCCGTCTGCATCTAGTCTATGTAAATCCTTAGCCAAGGTAAACATGTCTCCTACTCTGAGTACAACGTTGTCGTGTAAATACGACTACCTTTACGAAGTAGATGTGTTACCACCAGAAAATAAGATATCATCCACATATCTACCATTACTAAGCCCATATTCGGCTTTTGTAAAAAATTCATATAATCCTTGGATGCAAATTCACTTCTTGGTCCAACAAAAGCCAAAAGAAGTTAAAGAATATGTTGCTACATCAAAACTTGACACGCATCCTATTCTTGCAAATCAAGAGGAACAGTTTATCACTTTGCAGATACCAGAGGATTTTCCGCGATAGTGGAAAAGCCTGGGTTTTACCCATATCCATTTTGGTGCTGTTAGAGTTGCATTAACGTATTACGGAAGAAAGGGCCAGCTCGTTGTGGCACATCTTTCCCTTCTAGATACTAGATACAATGAGTACCAAAAATCAAATTTGGGTACATCAGAAATAACTCTCAACGCCGGGACTGTGTTTGTCACGATATTCCCCAACTTTAAGATGTCCCTACATGATCCCCCTACATGATCCGTATCAGACAGAAGCGTTGAAGATACAGGTCCAAATACTTTAAGCTCCTCAAGCTAGAGATGCCATACAGGCAACTCTTCATTATCAGCTAGCTTGGAGAGTCCAAAACCATGCTATGGACCTATCTCTTCCAGGTGGCCATGATGCTTTGTTCTTAAATGTAGATGCCACCAATGGAACAACTCAGTGTACCCAGATGCCAAGTCAAATAGCTCGAGAAGGACTTGTAAAGGTTCTTCCTGACTCATGGGTCACAAGTTATGAGAAGTTGAGAGACCATCCTCAACCTCTCCAATCCATTGAGCGCACTACAGTCACTATAAGCTTTGACCACTCTCACCTGAAAAACTCTATAAAACTGCCTTCTCTATATACATGTACCAACCCCTAAATAATATAGAGGAAAAGGATGCTTTCAATCCTGAATCCATATCTGAGTTTTTTTGGGAACGGTCTTGATTGGATAAGACATTTCGATCATGATGGTTTTGGCATATACTGGTTTAAGTGTCCTTTCACAGGACATATTCCATGGGATATAGATTGTGACTACACGGAGTGTCAAGAAGATGAATATGATACTGATGATGAAAATGAAGTAGAATATGATGAATACTGTTATGAAAGAGCCACATGGGCAGACGAGGAGTATAAATTCCTTGTTTCACATAAACCCCAAGATTGGCCACATTTCCCTACTCCACCAAAAAAAGAGACCTCCCAAAATGAGCCTACACCCCGAATGTTGTTTATGATATCCTCTGCAAGCTCCAGTCACAGATATGATTTCCCCGATTACCAAACATTCAAAAAGGATAATATGAGCCATGCTCCAAAAATACCACAAAAGAAAGTTATTCTACTAACGGGAGAACATATGCCCGCAAGAACTATAGAGGCAACACTCAATTGGCAATCTGAAAATGCTATGTGCCAAAATAGAGTGTTGACCAGCATCGGACAATTCATCAGAAGAGTTGCTCATACACAAGGCAAACTACATGATAAAGTTAACCCGATGGAGAAAAAGATGGAGCAAACATCAACTCAACATATCAGACTAATCAAAGCATTAGAAAAAAGGTTGCAAACGATACAGTTCGATATATGTACGCTAGGGACGTCACTATGCAAGTTTATTGAACAACAAAAAAGTGATGTAGCCTCAATAAAGTAACAAATCCAGTTGTTGAGATATGGTAGCCATGAACCTCGGAGAGCTCAAATCTCGCCTCCTAGGTCTACCCCATTTTCCATGTGCTCACAGCGATACTCTCCGCCAGAGCCGGCTTTCTCATTTGGTGTGGCTAAATCACAAAAGGAGGAACCAGAGTTTGACATAGCCAAACTAGTGTGGGAGAGAAAGGATGAAATGGCTGCTCAAAAGCGGGCTGAAGAAACACAAGCAAGGTTCAAACGCAAGAAAGCTACGGACCTAGACACTATGATGATCTCAAGTTATCATGCCTCAAACGACGACCTCATCTTCACAGATTTGAGTCCAATCTTGGATGATGTAACGATCTCAGACAATGAAAAATCAGATTTAGAAAAAGAATGGGATGCCCTGGTAAAGGACATCACTAATAATGAAGAATGGTTTTTCAAAACTTATGGTTTCTCAGATCCGAACTTGGCTATGCATAACCAAGTAGGACCCAAACTTTACTCTCTAAAGGATGATAGTCCAACTGATGATTATCTCAGTCCTATTGATGATTATCTCAGATGTGATGAAAATCTTGATGACATTGATCTGAAACATGAGCCTGAAGATAATTATCCCTTCGATGGATATATCGAAGATAATGAAGATTCTTGCAATGATTCCCAGGAATATGTCGAAGAAACTATTGAATCCTTATTAGAATATGATGAAGAGGACTATCCACCTATATTCATGAATCAACACAAAGAACCAGATGTCTCCGAAGTTGATGATGACCAAGAAGTCATGACAAATGATACGATTACGGAAAAGAGACCAGAACAAACGACAACAACACCAAAAATGTTGGGACTGGGTTCCATACTTTTAATCTCGACGATGTAAAGGTCTCAACATGGCCTTAGAGGATCCAAGATTTCTATACTTGGATGGTTACAAAGAATCTAGTCGAGTGAGAAAAGTACATGATCCTGTTAGAATTTACTTCGAGGTTCTCCAACATTCTCAGGGATTGGTAGACCGCAATAGGTGTTGTGGACATGAGCTTCTTCCTCATATCTCAAGACTTCACTGAAAATTTGAACATTCTTCTAGATGTATTTTTTGGAGATACCGGTCAAAGAAGAGAAAAGCTGTGAAGACAGCTCTTCAAAATGAAATGTATATTTTTTGATAGAGATATCATTGATATCCATTTCCAAAAGATGACAAGAATCTACTTTGAGCTTGGTGGAGACTCCAGCTTGAAGCAAGCATTTGTGTCATCACTGCCAAAGATGTTAGCATGTCATGCAATGATAATCATTAAGGACAGATTCAAGTCTATAACTGTCCCACATATTGGCTACATCAGGCGGGTGATCTTTCAAGCCCTCGATAGTATTTGCACAAAGATAACGGTCTTGAAACATATAGTTCAAAATAATCCAGCACTTGATAGAGCATACAGTTGAAGTGATCTTGTCACTACATCTAATTGCCATTGCTCAAGTCGTCAAACAAGACTAAAGAGATACAAGCAATACAGGAGATTCAAGCTACCTAGGCCGCCTGATAATCGATCTAGGCTGACTAGGTGCACTAAGTTTTTTAGGAGAAGAAGTCCAAGTAATTACAGGAAAAATGATCGTTGCTTTATCTGTAACAAGCCAGGACACTTTACGAAGAATTGCCCCCAATCTAAAAGATCTATCAAGACTCTTCAGCTCTTCGATGACACAACTTACCATACAGAATCTATCTCAGTAGAGATGATGATCTTGAATCATTCTTCTCTTTAGAAGATGAACCAATGGGCGAAACTCTCTTCTCATTAGATGTCTATGAGACCGCTGGTGAAGATACCGATACTAATGATGATTCAGGCCACAACGTGTACCAGGTATCTAATGTAAAAATGGAAATGGTTAACCTTCCACTGAAGGTATACACCCTTCACGTTCAATTGCCTATCTACTTATCCATTTGGGATAAACCAGTACATGTTATTGCACTTATGGATACAGGTGTCGCGTCATCTATCCTTAACCCAGTAGTTCTACCCGATGATCAATGGATTTCTCATTTCCAGAATTTTAGTACATCTTCGAAGGAAATCTTGATGACCAAATTGATTACAAAACATCCAGTCGTAATTGAGTTCTTCCCAGGTTTACAATTTAGAACCAAGTTACTTGGTTCAGGAATTCGAGGAAGAGATCACATCATTGGATTTGAGATCTATACACAACTCAAGGATCGACTTGAGATACAAACTAAGGGAATAGCTTTTTTAAATCAATTCAAGCCATATACTTCGATCTCAAAGTTATTCCAGTTAACTAGTGATGAAAAAGGCATAAGAAAACCCGCCAGTTCTATCTTTATGTTTAAAAGCCAAGGATAGCTACAGAATATATGGCAGAGTATCCACCAGAGCTATTTACTCAAATTACCCCATTGATCCATCAATTATGATAGAACGAAGGACGTACTATGAACTCCAAGTATTCAGGAAGTATGGAGGATCGATCCTCAAGCCTTTCGGAGTCCACCCGGATTATCCATTCTGCCATGTATTCATACCATTGGCAGATGATTTCCCCTAGGAACTCCTATGGTTATTTTGGTACTTATGCCACCAGTACTCTATTCTCATGGAGTTCAAGTGCAACTTGTTTAGGGATTTTGATATGATCCAACCACCTCTTCAAAAATTTCAACTGTGGTTCCAACCACGATATTGGTGGGTTCGTTGCTTCCAAAATTCCTACGAGGCTAAGATATTCATGTTACGTCGTTTGGTGAAGATTATCAATGATCAAGTCCAAGCTAGACAATAAATTTCCTTCTGCTAGAAATTTCCCGTCTCTATTTTGTCCTTGGAAGACGAATATCATGAAGCTCAACGGACTATCTTTCATCAAAATAGGTGTATCCCAAAAGAAATATGGCCAAAAGAATGGGAATGGTTGAACTACACGGACAACCATCCACATTTGGAAAATTCCGACAAGCTGCTAAAGAATATCAAGTTCCATACGAGATTACAAGAGATAAAGCAACTCAGGCCATTACTAGTATAAGACTGAGCACTCTGTCACAAAAATGGGATCACAATATTGCAAGACCATCCAACAGGAATAAGTACTTCACCAGATCGCTTAAACGAAGCCCGGAAAACAAAGAGTTGTACAAGAAGAAACATGGCTCTGATTGGTGGATGGAAGAAGGATATTCAAGCCCACCTTTAACACCTTCAATCTCTGCATAATCGAATGATACTCCATGACATGTGCAAGAGATGCCTTTTCAAGGGAATATAGTACCCTTTATATAGACATGAATTAGGTTTTAGGGTTGAGTAGCCTCCAAGAACCCTAATTGGAATCGAACACGTATTGTAGAGTCCAATTAGAATTGAACATGTCTCGTAGAGTCTCAAAAATTTTAAATGTTTACACCTCTATTTCACTATTAATGTTTTTTATTGGTTGGAAAGATTAATGTTAGATAATCATAAACTAAAGGGTGCATCTAATTACTTTTTGTCTTCTCCTTTATCTCTAATGCCACTCACCGTAAAATAGGAAAAAAAATTAATAAGCATTAACTGCTAAGTAAATGTTGATGTGTGAGGATAGGTAGGTACTCCTTTTAATTTCTCTATATAATAAGAAAAATTGGTTCACTTTTCTTCATCTCAACCTTTGATTTATGATTTTCTAACCACTAAAACTTTTTTTCCTCAGTTATATCCTCCATAAGCTTTCCCCCTTATTGGATTCTCTTTTCCCCACTATGCTCTCGCAGAAAATATCATTAGTTTCCCTTATAAGCACATTTTGAAACTTTTAAATTTTAAAATGGGGGATGATGATTGGGATATTGGTGCGGTAGTAAGAAGTTGTAATGTTAATAGACCTAATAATGTTATAGATTGTAACTTAGGCATAGAGGCTTCTAAAAATGATGATATGACTTATATTGATAGATTTTTAGCTGCAGACATGAATAGTTTTGATGGCTTATCTGAAAATTTTTCTATAGATTTTCCAGTTGCCCACCAAGAAAAATCAGATGATTAGGTCATAATCATGAATGAAAATGAAAATCAACAGTTGTACTTACATCCCATTAAGCCAGCTCAATTTAGCCAACAAATCTCTTTTCCTCCATCGCCAACAACAATAACGTGTGTGCCACAAAAAACTACAACACCACAAGAATGGATCGATTTACAACAACAAATATAGGGGCTAATGTTTATCCTAATATCACTTTTCCATCGAGGACTCCTTTGATCCAAACTAGTACTAGGTAACCACTCCCTTCGTTACATTTTATGTGCGTGTATGTTAACAAATTTTATTATAGTACTTTTGATTTGAAATCTGGAAAAATCAATTGATAGGGATTATCCATGAATTATTGCCAGAGGTACTCATAGATGATACATGGAAATGGCACAAATGCGGTCAGAAGCATATCACAGGTTCTCCATTCCCAAGGTTTGCTCTCTTCACCATTTTCTTTCATGTCATAGAAAGTTTTATTCCTTCTAAATTTTTGTTTAAAAAGTAGTAAAAATTACTTATAGTGTATACACATAAAATATTTTACAAGTCCTAATTATTATTTTGTTTGTATGTGATATAACAGAAATTACTTTAAGTGTGGTACATCCAAACTTTGTCAAGCGAAGAAAACAATTGAGAAAAGCCCAAAGGATGAGAACATTTTCTTGGTATCCTATTCTGGTGAGCACAATCATAATCCCCCCACGAATCGTAGATATTTTTTTGGTTGCAATAATAATTCGAAAGTTAAGCTTCCAAAAGGAATAAATGTTGCGCCTAGAGAACTAAGCTTGAATGCATCATCGTCCTCATCCAAGTGCGCTAAGCATTCAAGATCTGATGCTTCTCCAAGTAGACCAAATATGCCTATGCTTGAAATCGAGAGTAAAATTAAAAAGAGTGTTGTGCTGTGGAAAACAAATGCGATGATGAAGAGGAGTAGAACGTGATTTTTTTAAAAAAAAGTAGAACGTGAATGAAGAATGTCTCTTGACCTTTGAAGAACTCCAAGGAGTTACTGCTTCCACCTAATAGGGATGAAAATGACAAGAGGAATTGATCCTTCATTTCCCCCTCTCCACCAACTGTATCTATCTACAAATTTTGTCTTCTAGTCATGATTCTGTTTTGGTTTTTAGTGTGGCCAGACAAGACTTTTATATTCGTAGTTTGCTATTTTTAACCATGTACATCATAGAAACTGGTGCTTCTCTTGCTAGCTAGATATGAACCTTTTTCAATTTCATCATTTTCTGTTGTTCAATCTGAGAATTTGGTCCTTGTTGTAAGTTAGTGTTCTATTTTCTCAAATAGTTCTCTCTTTCAGAAAAGTCATCTAGCTCCAGCTTTCAAACATAATTCATGCAATACAATTTTGGATTTTTTCTCCTCTTATTGTTTTCAAAATTATGACGTCAAGACCTCTCTTGATTATGTATGTACAAGAATAATTATATATATATATAATTATCAAGTATCAACTAAGTAATTTTTAAAATTATAGTGAATTCATATAAATATCATTATTAAAACCATTATTTTAATCTAGCCAAGGTTTACATATGAATTTTATATTTTATTCATGGATTAACTATGTTTAAACACTCTTCGCACTTAAAAATAATTATATGTTCATTAGCATTTATAATTTGAAAGATACATTAGGTAATTTGTTATAATCTATTAAATTATATCTAGTGGTGTATTTTTTTCTATCATCAATGATTTAGAAATATCTCAACTGTCAGCTTTATTTACTCCTAATTTTGTCTTTTACCAAATAACACTTTATGGTCATATATGTTTGACTGAGAAACATGTTTCAAATATAATTCTAATATTTTCATTAAGGAAATTCTTGTGTCTTCAATGTTGCTGGGAGTAACATTGAATATGATTCAATCTCTATGTAATATTTATATAAAATAATTTTTTATAATTGATAAAAAGCTTTGCATAATTAATGCAATAATATATGAATATTAAACAATTTATTACTAACTAGTTTCTACAAACGTACGTTGAACATTAATAATTGAACTTTGATATTTAGTCATTTAAAATTGTACTGTACATATACAATCAATCAATAATTTATCTTGAAGATTCATATATAATAATAAATAAAATATGTATATATCTATTCTTGGATATTGTTTATAAAAAAATAACAAATTGAATTGCAAACATTTTAATTGTTCAAACATTCAAAAGTAATCAATTTAATTAAGTTTGTTATATATATAATACATGTACATATATTATAAAAATATGTAATATGATCATACCTTATCAAATACTTCTTTGTAGACGATGTGTCACGATCCGATTTTCTGAGTCACGATCGCACCTACAATAACCCACTAGTAGGTAAGCCAACACATAATTTAGAACGACAAGTAATGAGTATAAGGGCAGAAACAAGGGAAAGCAACAATGTAAGTGCAATAACAAGAGAGAGCAGAAGTAAACTATAACGACCTGATCTAGTCATTATGAGTAGGTCCATAGGAAAAGAATTTGGGCCAGAAAACTTTTCAGGTAGTAACTTAAAAGATCTTGGCTAGGCCAACCTCAAATATAATCTAGGCTAGTTGGGGTCTAGGGCCATCCGAGAAGGGGTGGGGTATTTTGTTGAGATTTGACTGATGTATACTTGTAGCCAAGACTTTAAGGAGTCCATAAGGCTTTTTGAAATCAAATTCAGGTAAGTAGAACTCCTGAAATTAAACTTAGCGTGAAAGGTATGTGCTGGGATGTCAAGGAAAGTAATTGTGTTGTAAAAAGAGCCTATTTCCAGAAGGTGAGTCACAGATCCTTCGTTGACCTCGTAATAGCGGGCGGTGTCCTGCTATGTCGACACTCAGGCTGCTATAGCGGAGTTAGTTGTCGCTATAGCGACAATAGATTCTTGGGCCTTTGAAACTAGGTTGTTGCTATTGGGGGAAGGTTTTGGCATGATTTCATGGTGGGAAAGAGGCCTAAGTTGGGGAAGATGATCACATTTTGGTTGGGGCTAGGATTTGTTAATAATCTAGGTAAATGAATAGGTCACTAGTGATTGATTATTGTTTGTATTTCTTATTTTAGATCAAGAACATGACGTGTGTAATACCTTGGAAATTGGAAAGTTGAGTTGGAAAGAAAATGCAAAAAAACATTGCTGGTGCACTTGTTCCACGAGCCTTGTACGGACCGTAGAAGGTTGTACGGGTCGTAGGAACCAATCAGGAATGACTCTTGGAAAATTGGATATTTTTCAAGTCCCTGAGGGCTTCTACGAACAAACATGAAAGCCCTAGATCCTTGTATGGACCGTAGTCCACGGCTCGTGGTTGGTGTGTAAGACTTGGGAAAATTCTTTGGCTTGGGGTGTACGGGGGGGGGGGGGGGGGTCTACAAACTGTAGATCATTGTATGGCTCGGGGAAGTTGACTCATGGTCTTTGACAAGGATTTCGGTCTCCATTAATGTGGTCTACGAATGACCATTACGGTCCGTAGTCCGTTGTAAAGACCAGTTTTTAGTTTAGGTTTATTTGGGTCTTTTCCTACCCTTTTATTTCCTACATTATGTCATTTCTACACTATTTTTGAGCCCTATAACTGATTTTACATTTTAAAATTCTCCCATTCCCTCGCATTCTCTCAAAACCCCAAGAACTCCCAAGTCTTCTTCTCCAAGGAATTCTCCCAAGGTGGATTAGGGTTCTTCAATCTTCAAGTCTCCTCTTCCAATTCCAAAGCTACGATTCATCATGGTATATGGGAAATTCATCAATGGATCATTTTCCATCCATTGAGTCCCAAAAGAAACTCATATCTCTCTTCTATGATTCCTACCTGAATTCTAGGATTTGCATGATTCCTAATGGGTTCAATTGTTTATGGATAAATTCATATTTTTTTCTTATTATACATGATCTGATCTAAATTACATATTTTCAATGATTTGCCTATGAATCCATGCTACATGAGTATCTTATGATTATGAACTAAAGCTTTGAAGATTACGCATGCATTATGAATTTGAAGAGATTATGATTCAAGCATACTTTTGAATGAAATGTCAGCATAATTTTAGGAAATTAGGTTGCTTTTGATTGAAGAATACTCATTAGGAAAAGATTATGATGATTTAGTTGCTTCCAATTAATTTTCTCTTATTAATTGATTATCTTATGAAATCATGATATTTTAAAGGAGCTATTCTTATGATTATGAGTTTTTATGTTTCAATTAGTTTTGCTAGATTCTTACCATTTCAAGGAATAAGAGTATAAACTCAATACGATTCTTTATAATTTCCGTTAGGAGTTTACTTAGCACAGAGTTGGATAGTGGTGAATATCCAAGTCCCTGAACTACGTGCCTCTGTAGGATACTCCTGATGGGACATTAGCTAGTTGATCCACCTAAGCTTAAGAACATGGTCCTTACGTTTGCAAGTAGGACACTCTCTTTTCGGCGTGGGAGTAATACACTGAACTCCATTTATAGCTCTCATAGTTTATGTTGGGTAATGGTACACCTCCCACAAGAGAATATGATTTCTTACTTAGCTTATGTTTTATACATATGGCATGCCTTTACTTACGATTTAAATCAAGACTATTTCATTGACCTTCTATCATGATTTATGAAATAAGCTTATCCGGTTGATATGTTTTACATGGTCATAATTATGATGTTATCACATTTATAGTCATGCATGTTTCCTCATACTCAGTACATTCTGAGTACTGACACATACATTCTCTTGTGCATATATTATATCATAATATAGGTTTTGACATTCCTCCATCCGGTTGTGGCTAGTTTGGATTGATTAGCTTAGCAGTTTAGTGAATCCTCATGGTTTGAGAGCATGGCTAAATTATCAGTATTATTTTTATTCAGTCTTTTCAATTTTCAGACTTATTTCGTGAGCTAGGACTTGTCCTAGCCACATCTATGATTAGCAGAGGCTTGTTGTCAGATTTAGTAGATTTTCGCATTTTAGTTTTGTACTCTGATTTTGGTATCTAATGAGATTTCTCTTTGAGACTTATATTATACTTTTATACTTTATTTTGTTATGATGTTTATCTTTGCATCATGCTTATGTCAAAGTGTCTTGTTTAGAGTCTTTCGAGACCTTATTCACCATCTTCCTAGTGTTCCTCCCGAAAGGGAGACAGACTATGCTTGAGCTGATGAAGGTGATTTCCAAAAATTCCTCTGAGGCTTTCTCCAAGAGGGAGATGGTGTACTTCGTTACCAAGGTTGGTTATGTATTCCAAATATTGATGAGTTAAGGCAACATATTTTGTCCGAAGCTTACAGTTCCTAATATTCTATTCACCCATGAGCCACCAAGATGTGCAATGATCTACAGGAGGTTTATTTTTTGAATGGGATGAAGAGGGATACTGAGAGTTTGTAGCTAAGTGTCCTAATTGTAAACGAGTGAAAGTTAAGCATCACAAACTGGGAGGTTTGGATCAGGACATTAGCATTCACACTTGGAAGTGGGAGGATTTGAATATGGACTTCATTACGGGATTACCTCGTACTCATTGACAATATGATTCCATTTGGGTTGTTGTAGACCTAATGACTAAGTCGGCACATTTTCTTCCCATGAAGACCTCATTATCAGCCGAGGACTTTGCAAGACACTATTTTTTGGAGATAGTAAGGTTGCATAGAGTTTCCTTATCAATTGATTCAGATCGAGGTACCCAATTTACTTCTCAGTTTTTTATTTGATTCAGAAAGGTCTTGGTACTCAAGTGAAGCTTAGTACGACTTTTCATCCTCAGAATGATGGTCAAGTAGAGCATAATATTTAGACGTTACAAGCTATATTAAGAGCTTGTATGATTGTCTTTAAGGGTAATTGGGATGATTATTTACCTTTGATTAAGTTTGCTAATAATACTAGTTATCACTCGCGAATTCAAATGGCTCCATTTGAGGCTCTCTATGGTAGGAGGGGTAGGTCTCCTATTTGTTTGTTTGAAGTTGGTGAGGTCTCTTTGATAGGGCCTGAGTTAGTGCATGAGGCTATGGAGAAGGTTTGAATTATTATAGAGAGGTTGAAAATGGCTCATAGTCGATAAAATTCCTATGCGGATGTTAGAAGAAGAGAGCTCAAATTTGATGTTCATGATTGGGTTTACTTGAAAATCTCACCTATGAAGAGTGTGATGAGATTCGAAAAGCAAGGAAAGTTTAGTCTCCGTTACGTAGGCCTATATCAAATTTTGAGGCATTTCGGCAAGGTATCCTATGAATTGGATTTTCCTTCCGATTTGGAATTGGTGCATACGGTGTTTCATGTGTCATTGTTGAAAAGTGTATGGTGATCCTACTTCGGTGGTGCCATTGGAGAGAATTGGTTGTAAGGAAAGTCTTTCTTAAAAAGAGGTTTCGATTGAGATTTTGGATCGTCAAGTCCGAAAGTTGAGAAATAAAGAAGTTAATTCCGTGAAACTCCTTTGGAGGAATAAATTAGTTGACGGTGCTACGTGGAATGCCAGAGCATATATGATGTCCAACTACCCCTATCACTTTCCATCTGCTTCAGTTTCAGCTTGAGCTATTAGCTACTCTTGTTTACAATTTCAGATTCATGTGTTTTAGAGATTCTCATGTTTTCACATGCATGCATGTCCATGAAACTTGTTTTAGTTTATATTTTCACTTGGGATTGATTACTCCTTGGTTTTATACATTTTGATGTGATTTTGATTCATGTGGGGTTGTTAGATATCTTTCCCCACTCTATTCATGCTAGCTTGAGTCCCATTCAAATATGAATTTTCTTAAAGGGGAGATTTTGTAAGACCTTGGAAATTGGAAAGTTGAGTTGGAGAGAAAAATGTAGAAAACTTTCCTAGTGCACAGGTTCCACAAGCCTAACTATGGACCATAGAAGGTTGTACGGGCCGTAGGAACCAGTCGTGAATGAGTGATGGAAAATTATAAGTTTGTCAAGTCCCTAAAGGGCTTCTACGGACCAATAGGACGGCCTGTAGACCTTTGCACAGACCATGGTCCATGGCTCATTGTTGGTGTCTAAGATATGGGGAAATACCTTGTCTTGGGGTGTACCAGGGGGGTTCTACGGACCGTGGATTGTTTTACGGTTTATGGAAGTTGACTCGTGGTCTTTCACCTGGTTTGGGCCTCCATTAATTTGGTCTACAGATAACCAGTATGGTCCGTAGTGCGTTGTATGGACCATACATGGGTCCGTAGAGTTACTCCAACATATTTTAACTCAGGGTTATTTAGGTCTTTTCTTACCCTTTTAATTCCTAAACTACATCCTATATAGACTATTCCTAGCCCTATAACTAATTTTAAACTTAAAAATTCTCCCATTCCCTCTCATTCTCTCAAAACCCCAAAATCTCTCAAGTCTTCTTCTCAGAGGAATTCTCCCAAGGTGGATTAGGGTTCTTCAAGATTCAAGTCTCCTCTTCCAATTTCAAAGCTAGGATTCATCAAGGTATGTGGGAAATTCATCAATGGGTCCTTTTTCATCCATTGAGTCCTAAAAGAAACTCCTATTTCTCTTATGTGATTCCTACCCAAATTTTAGGGTTTGCATGATTCCTTATGTGCTCAATTGTTTAGTGATAAATTCATTCTTGTTTTATCTTATTACGCATGACTTGATCTAAATTACATTCTTTCAATGATTTGCCTATGAACCCATGCTACATGAATATCTTATGATCATGAACTAAAGCTTTGAAGATTACGCATACATTATGATATTGAAGAGATTATGATTCAAGGATAATTTTGAATGAAGTGTCAACATGATTTTATGAAATTTGGCTACTTCCGATTGAAGTATTCTCAATATGAAAAGATTAGCATGATTTAGACGCTTTAGATTAAGTGTCCTTTATGAATTTATTATGTTATGAAATCATGATATTTTAACAGAGCTACTCTTATAATTATTAGTGTTTATGATTGAGTTAGTATTACTAGATTCATAAAATTTCAAGCACTAAGATTATAAACCTAACACGATTCCTTAGAATTTCTGTTGGGAATTTACTTAGTATCGAGTTGGACTAGTGGCGATTGCTAAAGTCTCTGAACTATGTGCCCTCATAGGATTGTCCCGATTGGATATTCGCTAGTGGATACACCTAAGCTTAAGAACATGCTCCTTACCTTGGCAAGTAAGACACTCTCTTTTCGGTGTGAGAGCAGTACACTGAACTCCATGTTATATCTCACATGATTTATGTCGGTTAATGGTAAACCTCCCACAAATGAATATGATTTTCTTACTTAGTTTATATTTTATACATATGTCATGAATTTACTTACGATACGAATTAGGACTATTTCATTGACCTTCTATTATGATTTATGAACTTAGCTTATCAGATTGGCATGTTGTATTTTATGCATTATCATGTTATCAAATTTATACTCTTGCATCTTTTCTCATACTCAGTACATTCTGAATACTGATGCATGCATTGTCTTGTGCCTATATTGTATTGTAATATAGGTTCTGATGTTCCTCCATCTGACTGTGGCTAGTTTGGATTGATTAGCTTAGAAGTTTGGTGAGTCCCCATGGTTCGAGGGCATGGACACGTTATCAGTTTTATGATCATTCAATCTTTTGAGTTTTTAGACTTATTTTGTGAGCTAGGGCATGTCCTAGACACATCCATGATTAGTAGAGGCTTGTTGTCAGATCTAGTAGATTTCTGTATTTTAGTTTTGTACTCTGATTTTTGTATCTTATGAGATTTAGCTTTAAAACTTATATACTTCTTTTATGCTTTATTCTGTTATGATATTTATCTTAGTTTTATTCTTATGCACTAAAACAAATTAGATTATCATGGACAAATAATTTTGTTATTTATAAATCATATTTCGTCACTAAAAATCTTGTG
Organism: Solanum appendiculatum; assembly: GCA_018342035.1. Taxonomy (NCBI): domain Eukaryota; kingdom Viridiplantae; phylum Streptophyta; class Magnoliopsida; order Solanales; family Solanaceae; genus Solanum; species Solanum appendiculatum. The sequence goes on from JAGDQO010000979.1 coordinate 125,375, forward strand.
AGACAAAAAAAATTTCGTCAATCAGTCGTCACTAAATGTGTGTCGCTAAAAGTATACAAAGACGATTTTGTGCTTCGTCGCTAAAAGTATTATAGTAACATTTGTGACAAATTTATTTGTCGTAAAAGGTATAATTTTTTGGTAGTTAATAGTATGCTTTGTCACTAAAACGGTTGTTATTACCGACAAAATTATATCGTCGCTAATTATTTTTTTCAATCAATGACAACATCAATTGTCTCTAAATTTATATGTATTCGTAGTTGAACAAAATCTAATTTCACCACTAATGACTATATTTTATATACAAAAAATTATTTTGTCCTTAAATGTATTAATTAGGGAAAAAATTATTATTATAAAAAGGATAATAATTTTGTTGTTAAATATATCATTTTGTCGTTACCGAAAGTTGCCTTTGATGAAGAAATATTTTTTCCTTAAATGACATTTAATTATTTTATATTGATATTATTTATTAATCATATTAATTGATATATAATCATAAATCTTGAAAATTATTCAATTGCAATTACAATACTTTCCACTTTCAAATACACAAATAATTTCTTTTCCATATTTATCCCATCACAATATTTTTAACCCCTCCCTAAAACTCCCACATTATGCTTTCTTGAGGACTCGAACTCACAAGCTTAAGGTTGGAAGTGAGGAGTGCTTACCATCCGATCAACTCTCTCTTGTCTCTCATTTTTATTTTATTTTAAACTTCATTCACTTTTTTCAAATTTAACTTCTATAGAAATAATATATTATATGATTATTTATACACATACACAAATGCTTGAAATTTACCACCCACAATTCATTCAAATGTAGATTATATTTTATGTTTGCCAATATTTGGCAAGAGTTTGCACGATAATTGTTTTTCAATATAAACTTCATATTATATTTATCCCTATCCATATAAATGAAAGTCATTCTATCTTCTCATTTTACATTCAGAAAATCAAAGATGTACAAATTTGTTTGGTATGAGGAAAAATATTTATATATTTTTTTATTTTGGTGGGTTTATATGTTTGTGTATGTCTATATTTAAATTTATCTTCTATCTTATTTTTTATTGTCAATATAGATGAATGAGTTTTAATTGTCATTAATAAAATATTATTATGCAAAATTTATCCATCCTTTCAATAGAAAATTTTTAAAATTTATAATAAAGTTCACTACTATTTTTATTAATTGAATTTTGTATTGCGTGGTTGAAACATATAGTACAAATAATAGACCAGATACATTACTAATAAGACTTTGAACTTACGTCCAAAATATTTATAAAAACAACAGAATTAGTAGAGACTACCAAGTTGCCACAAATACTCTTTAGTGGCGATAATGTCTCCGCCAAAAGACCTTTTACTGTGATAATGTCTTCGTCGCAACCCATTAATTATTCAGGCATAATTTTTGAAGGATTATTTGTGGCAACGGCGATTAAGTCGCCACTAATATGTTATCTTTTATGGCGATTTCAAGGGTCGCCACTAAAACTATACATTTTGTGGCAGCATTTATTTGTTGCCACTGTTTCATCTCATTTTGTGGCGATAAGATAAGTGGCTACGAATAGTTAAAGTACTAAAACTAGTAAGTGTACCGTTAAGTGACTAAATATTGGAAGTATTTAATTAAGAGACCAAACTTGGTAACATTTTGAATAGGTAAACGACTAAATATGATAAATGTATAGTTAAGGGACTATTTTAGACCTACTCCAATAGTTCAGGGACCATTTATGACATTTTGTTTAATTATGAACAATCCTAGCCAAAGAAAATTTTGTATTTACGTATGAACTCTCTTTGTAGCAAATAGTTGAATTATTCAACTACAAATTTTAAGTTGTCAGTATTTAACACCATACATATTTTGTGATAATTTTTTTGTCATTGAATCGCGGGTTGATTAAAGACAATAAAATTATTGTCACCAATTGTTTATATTATAAGTGACGAATATAAATGTCACAATTAAATCTAAATTTTTATAGCTAAAACTTATAATATTTAACTACAAACACTAATTTGTCACTATTGTAATAGCATAGCTTTGAGACGAAATTATTTTGTGTCCGAAGATTAATTAATTTTAAGACAAAAAATAATTTGTCACGAATTAGATACATCATTAAGGACGAAATAATGTATCACTTGTAACTTTAAATTCGTGACTAACAGTACCCAATAAATGGGGCAGATTTATTTTTTGGTGGGAAACTTTAGTGGACAATACTTTGCTACGAACTTTTATGTTTAGTCACTAAAAGTATCTATCTCATATATTTAAGCACGAAACGTAATTTTTGTCACTAGAAATGAATAATTAGTGACGAATTTCATGTCGTAGCTATATATCATATTTGTTGTAGTGATGTTAAGTAACTTGTTTAGAGTCTTTTGGGACCCTATTCGCCATGTAACGTCTAGGGGTAGATTTGGTCGTGACACCGAGGCATTTTACAAGGGGAAAGGTCGAGCTATTTGGAGTTTCCAAGTGTTTTGAGTTGAGGTAGGTGATGGCTATATGTTTCCTGTTATGTGTGTATGAATGTCTACAGCTTTATAGTTTCATTTGTGCAATGCATTGTAGGGAGGCATATGAAATGACATGATGCAAGTAATCTCATGCATTGAACTTGTGATTGTAACTTTTGGTTTAGAAATGGTCTTGTTCATTGTGCTATGTGATTGTGTATGTTTGTTGTGATTGTTTGTTGGCTCAGGTACCACATCCGTACATGATATTGTTTGTTGGCTTGGATACCGCGCCTAGTATGATTATATATTGTTGGCTCGGATAACATGCCCGGCATGATTATATATTGTTGGGTCTGATACCATGCCTAGTATAACACTAACAATTTTGTGTGGGTTCCATGAGAGGACCAGGTATGTGATTGTAGTTCCATGAGAGGACCAAGCATTTGAATTATGATCGTGAGGAACATGTTTTATGCGTTGGATAATTTTTGTATTGTTGTTTCATGACATATGACTGTGAGTATGTGGTTGGTAATTGTTGATATGTGTATTGTTCTGTATTACTATAATTCGTTCAACTACTTACATTCACATCTTAAACTGGTCGTGTGATCCTACAGTACATGGTGGTTTGTGTACTAATATTGTACTTGTTTCTTTTCTTGTTCAGTATAGCGAAAGAGATTAACCCTTTGCGAACGCGAAGAACAACAGATATATGGAACAAAAAAATCAGCCATCACACAAGTCTTCGAAAGGATCCTCGGGATTTATTTGAAATACCGTACACATAAACCAAATGTGCTACTCGGCTATACTCGAGTTCCAGATAAAATAGAACTATCGAAACACGAATCCGAGATCTCATTGACCCAAAACTTGTGATAGCCACAAAGAATGAACACAACGCCAAAAAGGGCAAAATTAGGCTCGGGATCTCTAAAAATTCAATCAAGACGTCCCCTAAGCCTAAAATCATCCACAAATTCTATGGCACTATTGAAAATCACATCTGAGCATCCAAACCTTGAATGTTGATCAAAGTCAACCCAAAGGCTAAAATCTCAATAATTTCCAACTTAGGACCTCAAATCCACAAAAAGTCTCCGAATCTAAAACAGACAAATATCTTAGACCAATTTCTACATTGCAGGACTGATGGAATCAATAGAATTCCATTGTGAGACTCAAACATCTAAAAGACACTGAAAACCGCTTTTTAAACAACTTTTACCTTTCAAACTCAAAAACTTTCACAACACACAATTTTTTACTCGAAACTCAAAACCAATTTCAACATCCAATCAGAAATGACTCGGAGCCAATATAAGGAGGGGTAAAATAGTAATTTTATAAAAAAATTTAAAAATGACCAACCGGGTCATTACACGATAGACCTTCACTTGATCGTGGTTGTTTCCATTATTGTGAGTTCGGGCACTTTAAGGAAAAAGGCAGCTGGTTAGGTTTAGCAACAGACTAGAGCAATGGTTCTAGTGGGTGGAGATAATCATTGTAGAGGTCGTCCATAGGGTGGCGAGAAGGTAATAATAGAGGTCGTGGAGGCCAAGGTAATGGTAATGTAGGGAGGGGAGTGACTGCCCAGGAGAAGGATTGTCCATAACAATAACAGAGCTTAGTTTTATGCATTCCCAGGTAGACTAGAGGCGGAGGCATAATATGTTTTTATCACAGGTACTATTCTTGTCTATGACCGGATGGCTAACATGTTGTTTCATCTAGGTTCTACTTATTCTTATGTATCTGTGACATTTGCTCTGGGTTTTGATTATATTTGTGATACCCTTGATACCCCTATCTATGTTGCTACCCGTGTTGGAGAGTCAGTTGTAGTAACCTATGTGTACCATGATTGGTCTGTGTTATTTATAGGCCAATAGACTCAGGTCGATTTAGTCTTATTGGATATGCTATACTTTGATGTGATATTAGGTATGACTTGGCTGTTCCCCTTTTTTTTATGTTAACTATAATGCTAAGATAGTGACTCTAGAGATGCCGGGGAAGGAAAGGTTGGAATGGGAAGTGGTGTACAAGCCTACGCCATTAAAGATCGTGTCATTCCTTCGGTCTAGAAAATTAGTACGTAAGGCAGTGTCTACTTCTATTAAGTCTATCAATGTGGTTTTCGAGTTTTCGAAGGTGCTTTCTGTAAAACTTCCTTGCATGCCTCTAGATAGGATATAGACTTCTATATTTACTTGGAGTGAAACACTTGTCCAATCTCTATTCCTCCCTATTGCATGGCTTTGACAAAGTTAAGAGAGCTTAAGACTGAGGTTCAGGAATTTCTTGATAAGGGGTTTGTCCGTCCTAGTGCTTCTCCTTGGGGTGTCCTTGTCTTATTTGTGAATAAAAAAGATGGTAGTATGAGGATGTTATAGATTATCTACAATTGAATAAGGTTACCATCAGGAATAAGTATCATTTGCCTTGTATAGATGATTTGTTTGACCAGTTGCAGGGTGTGTTTGTATTTTCTAAGATTGATTTGAGGTCAGGGTACCAATAGTTAAGAATTATGCCTAAGGACATACCTAAGACGGCTCTTCAAACCTGGTATCGGCACTACAAGTTTTTGGTGATGTCGTTTGGATTGACTAATGCCCCTGCTAAATTTATTAATTTGATGAATATGGTGTTTAAGACATTATTTGATTCCTTTGTGATCATTTTTATAGACGATATCTTGATCTACTCTAAGGGAGAGAAGGAACATGCAGAACATTTTCGTATTATTATAGATATACTGGGGTGAACAAAAGTTGTATGCTAAATTTTCTAAGTGTGAATTCTGGCTGCCTTCGGTTTCTTTTCTTGGCCATGTTGTTTCAAAAGAAGGGGTGATGGTAGATCCCCAAAAGATTAGGGTAGTTAAGGAATGAGTTCGGCCTAGCTCTATGACAGAGGTGAAAATTTTTGTGGGGCTTTCTACCTATTATTGCACGTTTATGAAGACCTTTGCTTCTATTGCTATGCACTTGACCAGGTTGACTCAAAAAGAGATAAATGTAAAGAGAGCTTTCAAATGCTCAAGGATCTTTTGACTACAACCCCTATCTTGACCTTGCCGATGGAAGATAAGGATTTCATTGTTTATTGTGATGCTTCACATTCGAGTTTGGGTATTGTGTTAATGCTAGAAAAGAATTTCATAGCTTATGCTTCTAGATACTTGAAGGTTAATGATAGGAACTACCCCATCCATGACTTGGAGTTGGCGACAATGGTGTTTACTTTGAATATCTGGTGGCATTATATGTATGGGGTTATGTGTGAGGTATTTACTAATCATCGCAGTTTTCAACATGTGTTCATTCAGAGGAATCTGAACTCAAGACAAAGAAGATGGATGAAGTTGCCCAAAGAATATGACCTGACCATTCAGTATCATCCGGGCAAGGCTTATGTAGTTGCAGACACATTGAGCTTGAAGAAAGTTAGCATGGGCAGTTTGACCTATTTGGGGATATCAAAGTGACCTTTGGCCAGATAAATTTAGACTTTGGAGTCCAAGTTTAAGCGGTTGGGAAATTCTTTGAATGGTGTACTACCCAGCATAGAGGTCAGGCCCACCTTCATAGAGAAAATCATGACTAAACAATTTGAGGATGAAAAGTTGGCCAAGATTAAAGGTACGGTGGTGTATGGGATACCCAGGATGCCACACTTGATGTTGATGGTGTGTCAAGTTTAGAGGAAGTATTTGTGTTCCTCGAGTTGGTGACTTGATCCTGAGTGTGTTTGTAGAGGCTCATGCTTCGTGCTATTCTATTCATCCAGGTGTGACCAAGATGTATAGGGATTTGAGGCTACTTTATTGGTGGCTTCGGATGAAGAAAGATATTGTATAGTATGCTTCCAAGTGCTAGAAATGTCAACAGGTAAAGTATGAACATTAAAGGAATGCAGGTTTACTTCAGAGGATAGCCATGGATTTCGTGGTATGACTACCAAAGAACTTGGGGAAATATGATTCTATTTGGGTTATTGTTGACAGGTTGACTAAATCAATTCACTCATTCCGGTCAGAGTAGATTACAACTCCCAATAGTTGTCGAAGATATTTATCAAGGAGATAGTAAGGTTGCACGGGATGCTCCTTTTTATCATTTCAGAATGTGGTACTCAGTTTACTTCTATGTTTTGTTGTAAGTTGCATCAGGCATTGTGCACTAAACCCACATTCAATGCAACGTTTCATCCGTGGACTAATGGGCAGTCAGAGAGGACTATTCATGTATTGGAAAACATGTTGAATGCGCGTGTAATTGATTTTGGGGAATATTAAGATAAGTTTCTATCCTTTTTTGAATTATCCTATAATAATATATATCATTCTAGAATTGATATGGCACCATTTGAAGCACTATATTGCAGAAGATGCATATCTCACATAGGTTTGTTTGAGGTTGTAGATTTGAAACCTTTGGATGTGGATTTTGCTAGGGAAGCTTAGGCAAGGATGAGGGGAATTCAGGTTAAGTTGTTGGCATCCTAGAGTAGGAAGAAAGTGTATGCGGATCACACGGTAAGAGACATGGCTTTTCAGGTTGGTGAACAAGTTATATTAAAGGTGTAATCTATGAAAGGGGTCATGAGGTTTGTTAAAAAGGGTAAGCTTAGCCCTAGTTACATTGGTACATTTGAGGTTCTTGAGGGTATGGCGATACTGGCTTACATGTTAGCACTGCCACCCAACTTGTCTGGGTCTATCTAGTATTTCATGTGTCTATTTTGAAGAACTACCATAGGGATGGAGACTACATCATTAAATTGGATTCAATTGTGTTGGACAAGGACTTGTGATATGAAGAAGAATCGGTTGTGATTCTTGATCAGATGTTTGAAACATGAGGACTAAGGAGATAAAATCAGTAAAGGTTCGATGGAAACGTTATCCAGTTGAAGAGGTTGCTTGATATACAAAAAGGGACATGCGAATCAAGTATCCTAACTTGTTCAAAATTTCGGGTACTACCTTGTTTTCTATTTTAGCCTAGTTTTTCTTGATTGATCATTCAGGGAAGAGTGATGGATGAATTGGTATCTATTGTAACGACCTATCCTGATCGTTATGAGTAGGTCCATAGGAAATGAATTTGGGCAAGAAAACTTTCTGGTTAGTAACTTAAAAATTCTTGGCTAGGCTAGCCTCATATGGAATCTGGCCTAGGTGGGGTCTAGGGCCAAATGAGAAGGGGTGGGATTTTTTGTTGAGATTTGAATGATGTATACTTGTATCTAAGAAATTAAGAGGTGTATAAGGCCTTTCAGAATCAAATTGGGGTAACTAGAACTCGCAGATTTAAACTTGGCATGAAAGGTATGTGTTGGGATGTCAAGGGAAGATGTTATGTTGTAAAAATGGTCAATTTTCGGATATTGAGCCGTAGATCCTTCGTCGACCATGCTATAACGGATGGTGTCTCGCTATAGCATTGCTCAGACTGCTATAGCATGGTAAGTTGTCGCTATAGTGAGACAGGGGCTGCTATAGCGACAGAATCAGGACTTTATGAAGAAAAACTGCCCAAAATCCCCTATTTTCTGCACTTAGAGTTCTTGAAACTGGAAAGGGAGATTTTGGGCAGACTACATTAGTTTTCCCATGAAATTCATTGGTTAAGGTAAAGATTTGACTCCCCAATCTTGTAAAGTGTTTCTTAGGCCTTAGAAACTAGGTTGTTGTTATTGGGGAAAGGTTGTGGCATGATTTAATACTTGGAAAGAGCCCTATATATTGGGGAAGATTATCACATTTTGGCTGGGGTTAGGATTTGTTAATTATCCGTGTGAATCAATACGCTTTTAGTTATTGATTTTTGTTTGTATTACTTGTTTAAGACCAAGAACAAGCTGAGGCACTTTGCAAAGGGAAAGCTCAAGCTATGTAGAGTTTCCAAGATGCTTGACTCGAGGTAGGTGATTTTTGTATGTTTCCAGTTAGTTGTGTGTGCATGTCTACTGCTTTGTAGTATCATTTATACAATGCATGGTAGAGAGGCATATGAAATAACATGATGTAGGTAATCTAATGCAATGAGCTTGTGATTGTGACATATGGTTTTCAAGTGGTCTTGTTCATTGTGCTTTCTGATTGTGCATGCTTGTTATGATTGTTGGTTGGCTCGGGTACCATGCCGATACAAAATATTTTTGATTGGCTCGGATACCATGCCTTGTATGATTATATACGGTTGGCTCAGATACCACTCATGGTATTACACTAATTGTTTAGAGTGGGTTCCAAGAGAGGACCAGCCATGTGATTATGTTTCCATGAGAGGACCGCCCATTTGCATTATCATCATGTGGAACATGCTTTATGCATTAGTTGATTTTTATCATGTTGTTTCATGACATATGATTTCGAGTATTTGGTTGGTAATTGTTGATATGTGTATTGTTCTGTGTTACTAAACTGTGGTGAACTATTTACATTCATATATTGGATTGGCCACGTGATCCTTCCAGTACACGGTGGTTAGTGTACTGATACTGCACCTGTGTCCTATTTTGTTGAGTGCAGCAAATCTACCTGGGGCTGATTTGAGACCTCAGCTGAGAGATGCCTGATTCCGAGTCTAAGGGTAAGATTTGTCTTTCAGGCTTCCACGGATTCATATATATTTTCTTATCTATTTCTTTGGACACAGTCTATAGATTTTAATTATGTTTAGCTTCTGGGGTCGCATCCCTAGTTTGACTGTGTTAGACTTTTGGTATGGAAACTTTCAGTTCTTAGGGGTAATTTCAGGGTCTTAATTGTTTACCTTATTGGTTGAGTTTATGGGGACTTAATTATGTAGTTACTAAACTGTTTCCCTTATTTTATTGTTAAAACATGAGTTATTTATATGGTGTTAGGTTAGTTCGAGTCAGTCGTTGTTTCTCCCACCAGGTTGGTTTAGTGTGGCTGGCATTCACGACTGTCCGGGTCATGACACAAACAAAAATATATATACATAAATAAAGATCCCTCCCAATACCTGGAATTCACAAGTACAGAGCTGCTAATAATAGAGCACAAGTCCCAAAAGTGGACTCAAAATACAAAGACCTCTCTCAAAATACAAAATACTAATCATCAAAATACAGATGGAGACATGTAAAGTCCAGAATGCCATGTGCTCACCCTCTCCTCCGAATGTAGCAACTAGAGGCTTGATCTCAATGCTGATAACTGGTGCTAGAAACTACATCATGAAATAGATGCAAAGTGTACCATAAGTACTAAATCAATAGGTGCTCAGTAGGCATAATAGGCCGACTGAGCAAGAAAAGTAAAGACAATATGAAATGTGAGGATTTAACACAATAGAGGTCAAAGAACGGATTCTAAAGAAATGCACATGAGTGTACTAAGAAACTTGAAAGAAGTAAGTAACAACTAACTAAACCTAATTGGACCCCATAAGCCTGATTGGTACATAAAAGAGCTAGGAACTAATAAGAGAAATTGAAGATATTTCCAGAACTGCCATCGCCTTCCACTGAGTTTAACTTTGGTAAAAGCACCCAAGGACCCAATAGAATCACCTAGTCCCGACTCGAAATAGGATCACAACGTCAAGACGATTGTTTAGACACAAAAACACATCAAATAGAGACGAACTAAAATCATATTGAAAATGAAACATGTGGGACCCATACCCAAAATTCCAGAATTGACTCATTCAAAAGGTCCAATTAAGCTCTTGGAACTTGTATCCCAAAATGGGACACAATTTGGGGCTCGAAATACTCCACAATCAATACATGAAATTAAATCCATATTAAAGAAAGGAAGAAGATGGAAGACAGCCCCTTCAGAGAGGAATTTACTTCAACAAGATGCTTTCCGACAACTTCTGAACACGCAAACACAACGCCACAAACTCCCTAGACGCACAAGACTTTGAATTACCTCAAACTGAGTTCTAATATTCGAGATATCACCAAAAGAAATAATTGAAACTAATCTAATTGCGTTTAGTCTTATTTAAAAACACAAGAAAGATTTGTTCTTGCGAACGCGTGGCTCAGGGCTGCGATCGTAGACCCCTGGTCAAATTCTGTTCCTTAATGCAGAGGTCAATTGCATTGCAATGACCAACCGCGTTCAATACGGGTCCATTGCTCTCCGCAATAGCAGAGAGCTCCATGAGAACGCGAAGAACAAATGTAGTAACCCTCCGCAAACGTAGAGGCTCCCCCGCAATCACGATGAAGAGGGTCACATGCACCAAAAACTTTGTATAAGTTAAGACACCCAACCCTCCAAATCCCTAATGGGGTGCTCGAGATTCATTTGGAACCCCGTGTACACAAACAAAATAAGCTACCCCACCAAATTTGACATTTCGGACTTAATGGAGCAGTCAAAACTTCCAACCAAGGTTGTCTCGAAAAAAAAGTGGGTCCCACACTAAAGCTCCATTTTTAGTGAAATTTCATAAGGGGGCTCAAAATTAGCCCGGAAGCCTCAAGATCCGCATGAAAGGTCATTCTAGACCAAACTTGACATTCCAGACCTAACAGAATCATTGGAGTTTCAATGTGAGGCTGTCTTCTAGAACTTTTGACTGAAGTGAACCGTTCAAGTTTTCAAAGCTCTAAAACACATAAACTTGCAAAGAATCAAAACGAACGACCAGGTGACTGGGTTGTTGGTTTCAGTAAGTCATAAATAACTCGAGGTAGCAATAGGAATGCTCTAACCGAATAAATGAAGACATTAACATAGAAATGTCCTGAAAGGTCATTACACGATGCCTTTTGTGTGTGTGTGTATATATGCTTCACTTCATATTGACAAAAATTTTGTTTTACGTTGAGATTGATTTTCTTCATGAAAGTGCAATATATAATTGTCAGCATGAGTAAACATGTTAATTCTTAAGATTGTGAATTTTTTAGATACACAGCTTAGAAATTGAAAAGTTAAAAGATTTTTTAATTAGTATAGTATAATTTTATCTCCAAAATTTTCTTTGTTCAATAGAGTATTTATTTATAAATTAAGTGACAGCAATAACTTGGACTTATTTATTTATGAGGAAATTTTTTAACATTAATACTTTGAGCCCTAGCTACCAATCGCAGTGAAAGTTTGATTAATTATCAAATTTAACAATAATTTAGTGTTCTATATTAGAGCGAACATATGTAATATGTACAAAGAAATTGATACATCCAAAGAGAACATATACGAAGAAAAATTGATAAAACTCAAACTTTCGGTATGTATTGTAATTTTAAAAACTTTTCCTATTTTAAATAAATACAGAACATATGTTTGCTGTATTAGATAATTTTATATTTATTTTTACCAAATTGATAATTAACGATTTAATTCATAGAAGGAAAATGGACTAGAACGCCATGTACACACCCTAGCCTCCAAATCTGGAACCTGTAGGCTCGATCTCAGCACTGATAACTAGTGTTCAAACCTGTATCACGAAACAGATGCAAAGTGTTGTATGAGTACAAAAATAGCAGGTACTCAGTAGGTATCATAGGTGACTGAGCAAGAGAGTAAAGGCGATATAAAATGTTAGAATTAAACACAGACAAAGGTCAAAGGACGGGAAACTAAAAGGAACGGAGTATAATAAGAATAGAAAAGAAATAAGTATGACTAATTAAGCCTAGCTGAAACCCCATAAGCCCAAAAGGTACACTCGTTCGCATGTTTAAGTAAAACTCGAATGGACTCCATAAGACCGAAAGGTACACAGAAAAGCTCTGAACCAAGAGGAGTGCCTGAGGATCCTTCTAGAATTGCCATGTCCTTTCACGGACCTGAACTGTGGTCAGGCACCCGAATACACTCACCCAGTTAGGACTCAAAACTGACTTAGTAGGGCATTATTGTACTTGAACCGATGCCTAGGGGTGCCAGGGACATGAACCAAGGTGAAATGTGAGCTAGGGACTTGATTCGAGGCAAAATATGAGCTAGGGACTTGAACTAAGCCAAAATGTGAGCCAGGGACTTGAACTGTGACCCAGAGGAGTGAGTTAGTACTTGAACCGTGACTAAGAGAAGAGGTGGCTGGATTTTGAATTAGCAGCCAAACGAGCATCCAGGTAATAACCCCATACCGAGTGCCATCAATAAATTAATCTGTAATGACCCTGAATGTCATTTTTGGTAATTTTTGCAAATGACCATTTGGTCCCTCCCGTGAGTTGCCCCGAGTCACTTTTGAAATGATTCCGAGTTTTGTTTTGTGAAAGTTGTGTTAAAAATGAAGATTTTGAAAAGTTTTGATTTAAAAGGCTTAAGTTGCCAATTTGTGGTTTTTGAGGTTTTTCGGAGTTTTGGGACTCGGATGGGAATTCAGTAGATTCCATCAGTTTTGAAATTTGGATTTTCGCCTACGAAAGTTGACGGGGTCAGTTTCGGGGCTGTTTCATGGATTTGAGGTCCTAAGTTGGAAAATTGGGGAATTTTGATCATAGGGTTGACTTTGGTCAACATTCAGAGATCTGATGCTCGAATGTCGATTCCGTCAACTCCGTTGGATTCGGGAGATGATTTTAGGCCGAAGGGTGGTCTTGGTTGAATTTTTAGAGGTCTCGAGCTCGTTTTGATTTATTGAGGCTAAAGTTAGTCTTGTTGTGCTTTATGGGGTTCCGGGTCAAGGAGACCTGGAATCCCAATTCTGACGGTTCCATTGAGTCCGGAACGTCGAATTTAGTAGGGTTGAATCAATTGTTTGTGTTCACAGGGTTCTGAACGAATCCCGAGGGTCCATTCGGAGACTTAGTGCATTGCTGCTTTTTGCTAATTTTGGCCTCTGCGTTCGCGGAGGGTAGTGCCGCGTTCGCGGAGCTCATGGTGAGCTGGCCTCTGCATTGACGGAGTGATGGCGCATTCACGGAGCCTTGATGAGTTTGGCCTTAACATTCGCGGAGAACAATTTTGGACCTGAATAGTGAAATGTCGGAAAATGTCCCATTTTCACCATTTTGGAGCTCGGGAAGGCAATGTGAAAAGAGATGTTTTTGTGGGAATTGATTGGGTAAGTAATTTTGACCCTCAATATTTATTACCCATTGATCTTAGCATCATTTTAACTTGGAAATTGGGTTTTTAAAGTGAGATTTTGGGGGTTTTGGTTGAACTCCGATTTTGAGATAAAATTGATGATTGTGAGCAGATTTGAGCTCCTTTTACCAAATGGTTTTCACCATTGAGTTTCTATTGTATTGGGGATGATTTTTATGAAGGAAATCCCGGATTCAAACCCCATTTTCGAAATCAGATTTTTGGGTTGTTTTACCTTTTCTATCTGAATTTCGTGTACTTGGGATTGATAGACCCGAATTGTGATTGGGTTTCATTATTTGGCTAGATTGTGTTGCTTTGGATTGCTTACGGAAGGGAAAAGCTCCAATTGTTGATTGATTTTGATTCGGTTAAGGCAAGTGAACTTTTAAAACCTTGTAAATCTTTTAGAATTTCGACTTCCTTACTTGATTGCGCTGGGGAGTAATGGGATTGAGGTATTGGGTGATTTCTTGCATGAATCAATCTAATAATGACCGGTGGGGTTAATACAATGTCTTTTATGCTAATGTGATAGGTCAACGTGTGATTGGGCCATGGACTTCATATCATTGTATGATTAATGTATTGCTATGATAGTCTCGTTGTGATTATGAACGTGTTGAATATGTCTTTTTTCATTGTTGATTATGGGACTAGACTTGAGAACTCTTGTTAGTGATTGATCCTACTTGAGATGAAATGAGTAGAGACTAGGCAATTGACATCATTGATATGTTATGGATATTGAGATTTTGATTATTGTTGATACATTGTTGATAGTGTGACGTGATTTGCATTGACATGAATTGCGTTGTGATTGTGAACACTATCATTCACTCTCACTATTTGTGTGAACATGCTTGTGTGCATCGGTTCTGGAAACACTATGATGAGACACTATATGGTTTATGTCGATGGGAAATGGTTCTGGTGGATAGGTGGTCCATGTGTGGCAAGTGATGATTCATGCCGATGGGAAATGGTTCTGACAGATATGTGATTCATGTGTGGTCAGTGATAATTTATGCCGATGGGAAATGGTTCCGACGGATATGTGGTCCATGTGTGGCCAATGATGATTTACATTGATGGGAAATGGTTCCGGCGAATATGTTGTCCATGTGTGGCCTGTGATGATTTATGCTTATGGGAAATGGTTCCGACGGATATGTGGTCCATGTGTGAAAGTGATGATTTATGTCGATGGGAAATGGTTCCGGTGGATACTAGGTCCATATGTGGCCCCCATGTGTTCCGGTCTGAGATTTATCGGATGTGTATCGTAGGACAGACATGCATCATTCTACTTGTCATTTCCTTGCATTGCATAGTGCTACTCTTGATATTGTAATGGCGAGGTTTCTGCCGGTGATATTGTGATACCGAGGTTTCTGCCGACAATAAAGGATAAAAGAAAGATCTTGAATTAGAAATATTATTACTTTCACCTTCCATGTTGAATTCTGAGAAAATTCAGAAAAAAAAATTTAGGAAAACTTAAGAAAATATAAGAGATTGATAAGAACAAGTTCAAATGTTTAAATTTATGTATAAAGTACAGAAACACCAACAATTTGGGTGCTAATTACATCCTATCCCGAAAGTTTCCCATATTATAATAATTCCAGATTTTTCAAAACTCGCGAATGGACTTCTCCTTCAGCCGATACATAGAAAACGATACATGAGTTATGTATCAGATACATAACTATAAACCAGATTCATACTGATTTAAGTTTAAAATAATTAGGGTTATGCATCAACAAAAACATTTGTACCAGATACATTGTACACAAACAAAGTTGAATGTATCTGATTGAGGTGTAAGGATGTATCCGCGGTTATGAGAGAGAGAAGGAAAAAGGAGATCTTTGTAATTAATTCAAATAGTAGGGATTTTTAGAGATCATGTTATCTTAAGTCATGTAATTACGTAATTTTTCCTAAGTTTATTGTGCAGACACAAAGACCAAAAAGTGAATAATAATATTAACAAAGAACAACAACAACATAGTTGGTCTCACTTAATCAATATTTATTATCTTAGAAAGTCACTCTTCTTGTTGCTTTCAAATTTTTTTAACAAAGAAAATGATTTTACTAGTAGTAACTATTAGTTGACTGAGACCATCTCTTAATTCAACTTTTCTCTAAATGTTGTTTTTTTTCTTTTCAGATTTTATAAATTTTAAGTCCAAACGCCCATTGAAACAAAAGACCTTTTCATCAGATCTTCTAATATTCTCATTCTTTTACAAGTTAAAAAAAACCAACAAGAGTTTTCATATAAAGATTTTAAAAAGAATAATTATTTTTCAAAAAAAAATAAATAGAAACAAAAATTCATGTGAAAAATTATAAGCAGAATGAACAAAAAACATACCGGCTTATCTCAAATATTAACAACAGAAATTATTGCTATGATATACTCAAAAAACCAACATATATAAGTCTTTTTATATAATTGTACCATGTACATTATAGTTAATTATCGATAATTAATTAATTCAAAAGATTCTTTTAATTTAATGGAAATTCAAAATTTGTAAATAAATAGTTTTGACTCGACACACCTTTTACGGAGAAATAATTAATAAAACGACAATTTACTCTATATCACCATTTGAATATAATAAATTCAATAATTTGAAAAATGTATTAAGAATTGACAATAATTAATAGTAATAAAGACAAATTAGAAATTGAATGATAAATTATCTCTTGATTGATCAAACTGGTCAAGTAAAAGTGAAAGGGAGAGTACTGAATTCAAGAATTAAAACTCAAAGAAAGGCAAGAAAAACCAATATATGTGTAATGTGTTTATATATGTGTAATGTGTTTAAATAGTTCTAAGTAAACAAAAATAAATTGGAAATATTTCAAATTTTAGGCTTAACATTTTGTTTGTTTATCTTGCAAAAGAAATTGAGAGGGAAAATAGTGTATTCTCGAACATAATATTTATAATGAATAAATAGGATCATTCCAATTGCATTAGTAGCAAAAGTTTATTTTTAAAGATGTTTTATCAAGTTCTTTCCTTTTGTATTTGTTGAAAATTTTAATTAAATTCAAAGTGTTAAATATATTTAATGATTATTATAATTTTATCTAATAAGACTCCTATTTTTAAAAGGTAAAAAAATAATTTGATATTTCACTTTTGAATATTTGTATTTGCATTTGCAGAACCATAGTACTTTTACCAAAAACTATTTTAGAACATTTTTTGGGGAAACAAAATTGTGTGTGAAAGTGAGTTTCTCCTAAAAACTATTTTAGACCATTTTTTGGAAGACAAATTTTCAAAATCTTATTCAAACCTTATGGTCAAATAAATATTTAATGATATATTAAATAAAATTTTCACTATAAGATCAATTAGAAAATATTCCAACAATAACCTTCACAATAAAGTGAGATTTGTAATCTTAAAAACACAGTAAGTACTTAATATAACAACAACAACAACAATAAAACAAAATCTAACAATATAAAAATCTTTACATTGTCGATGAACATTAATTAAACTTCATTTTCTTTTTTTGTCTCAGTCCAACCTATTTGCTTTCCAAATAGCAAACAGGTGTCAAAGCAGTAGCAGCAACAATAGCATCATTATTGAGTGCTAAATCCATTGGCAAACCTTCAACATTCTTCACCACATCAATCACAAAGGTATAGGAATTCTCATTTGTTCCATTGTTGGATTCACACAAGTTGAAAACAATTGTATCTCTTACTCTTAAACCTTTATCTTTCACAAACTTGTACCAACCCTTTGTGAAGAGACATTTTTTACTATTTTGGCAATAAGAAAAACCTAAAATTCCATGATTTTCTGGATCTATCATAAAAGTCCATCTCCTCATTATGCTGGATGTGAGAGAAATTGTAACACCTCAGACTTCAATCAGTTTTCAGTTTTTAGTCAACTTCAAACGACCATATCTTTTAGCACATAAGGAGTTAGGTGGCCCATGACATATCAAAATCGAAGGTATTTGAGTCATCTTTACAACGCTGCCAAGTTTGCTAAATTTTGAGTTTGGAGTGAGAGTTTATGGCCATTTGAGTAAATTCTCTCTAGTTAAGGCTTTCCATCAATTTAAGGAAAGGGTATTTTGGTCTTTTCCTTACCCCTATAGGTCTACCCACATTTTTACTCACCCAATTTAGGGGTCTAATCAGACGCTAAGTTATTTGTTTCATACTGCTAAACACTTAGAATTTTATGGCGAAGTTTCAAGAAAAGGAAAAGAGGGTTTTCAAGCATTCATTCAAGGGTTGAGGAATTTCGCCAAGAACAATCGTTCTTTCCAAGTATTGATTAAGTTAAGTTGTTTTGAGACATCATGAGTTTAATTATGCATTTGGAGTTCTCATTTTGCTTGAGTAAGCCTTCCGCTTAGTAGTCAGCCAGGCCAAGGGTTCACTTGGGGACCGCGATGGTTCTCGAGTGCCAGTCACGTCCAGGGTGTAGGCTTGGGCGTGACAAACATGGTATCAGAGTACAAGGTTCAAGAGTCCTAGGGTGTCTATGAAGCCGTGTCCATAGAGTCCTTTTTATCGGTGTGAAGCGTGCCACGTCTATAATTAGGAGGCTACTGCATTTAGGAAACATTTCACTTCCTTCTTACTCCTTTTCGTGCAATAGAGTTCAACTCTATAAAAGTTTCCTCTAACTCGTGCTTACACATGTCTTTTCAGATCATGCCTCCATGAAGAGCTGTTTGAGGACGTCTTGCTAGGAGGAATGTTAAACGTCAAGGTCAAGAAGCTCCCAATGCACCAGAAGTACAACTTCATCAGGGAGATGTCACTAATGCTGAGTTTAGAAATGTTATTCAGATGATGTCTCAGGTTGTGGCAAATCAGACTGGTCAACAAAGAATGGGTCATTAGGATGTGCCTTATACATCTAGAATCTGTGAATTTTTGAAGATGAATCCCCTAAAGTTTACATGGTAAAATATCACAGAGGATCCGGAGAACTTTGTGGAAGAACTTCATAAAGTGTTTGAAGTTATGCGTGCTGCCGATGCAGAGCGTGTGGAGTTAGCTTCATATCAGGTCAAAGGTGTTGCTAGAATATGGCATGATCAGTGGAAGAAGAGCAGGGCAGAAGGGGCACCACCTTTGAGTTGGGTTGTGTTTGAAGAGGTGTTCTTGGGGCATTTCTTTCCCCGTAAATTAAGGGAACCAAAGGTAAGAGAATTTCTAAATCCGAAGCAGGAGTCTATGAATGTGCAAGAGTACAGCCTCAAGTTCACTCAGCTATCCCGCTATGCTTCGGAGATGATGGCAGGTATGAGGAGCGGGATGAGTTTGTTTGTGTCTCGATTATCCCACTTGTCAAGAAAGGAAAGTAAGGCGGCTATATTGATAAGGACATGGACATTGCCAGGCTCATGATCCATGTGCAGTAGGTTGAAGAGGACAAGCTGAAAGATAGGGAAGAGGTCCACAGTGAAAAGGCTAAGACAGCAAATCATGAGTCTGGCTAGCAGAAGACCGGAAATGTAAACCGGTCCTCCTTTCAGCAAAAGGTCACCTGGACCTGCTCCATCGTCAGTTAGTGTGCCTGCACCAAAGAACAAGAATGATTTCAAGAACCAGAACTCCCAGAATTGCAGAGCTATACCTACTCAATCTTAGGGTAGTGTGGTACAAGGGGCTACTTCGACCCCCCACATGTGCTAAGTGTGGTAGGAACCACCCAGGAACGTGTCATGATAGCTTCAATGGATGCTTCAAGTGTGGTCAGATAGGTCATTTTATGAAAGAGTTCCCTAAGAACAGGAAGGATAATGCGGGCAATAGAGCCCAATCTTCTTCAGCTGCTCCAGCAGATAGAAATACCTAGAGAGGAGTTACTTCAGGGATATGAGGAGGGGCAAATTGTCTGTATGCTATAGTTGGACGCCAGGATCAGGAGAACTCACTAGATGTTGTCACTGGTATGCCTAAAGTCTTTACTTTTGATGTGTATGCCTTAATTGATCCAGGTTCTAGTATGTTTTTTATGACTCCTTATGTAGCCATGAAGTTCGGCATTTCCCTGAAAAACTTCTTGAACCTTTCAGTGTTTCTACACCTGTTGGTGAGTCTATTTTAGCAGAAAGAGTCTATCGTGATTGTACCATATTTGTCTATCACAAGGACACCATAGCTGACTTAGTTGAGCTAGATATGCTGGACTTTGATGTTATTCTGGGTATGGATTGGCTTCATGCTCTTTATGCCTCAGTTGATTGTAGAACTCGAGTGGTAAAAATTTTGTTTACTAATGAGCCAGTTTTAGAGTGGAGGAGTAGTTCAGCAGGACCTAAGGGTCGTTTCATTTCATACCTTAAGGCCAGGAAGTTAGTTTCTAAGGAGTGAATCTATCACTTAGTCCGAGTTAATGACTCTAGTGTTGAGACACCGCCTATTCATTCAGTTCCAGTTGTGAGTGAGTTTCCAGTGGTCTTTCTAGATGATCTTCTCGGAGTCCCTCCTAAGAGAGAAATAGACTTCGAAATAGATATTCTTCGTGATACTCAACCTATCTCTATTCCACCATATAGAATGGCTCCAGCTGAGTTAAAAGAGTTAAAAGAGCAGTTGAAAGATCTTCTTGATAAGGGTTTCATCTGACCAAGTGTCTCACCTTAGGGTTCTCCGATCTTATTCATGAGAAAGAAAGATGGTTCCCTTAGGATGTGTATTGATTACCGCCAATTGAACAAGGTCACCATAAAGAATAAATATCCCCTCCCAAGAATTGATGACCTTTTCGACCAACTTCAGGGTGCCACTTATTTCTCTAAGATAGACCTCAACTCTGGCTATCACCAGTTGAGAGTAAGAGAAAGTGACATCCCGAAGACAGCATTCAAGACCCGTTATGGTCATTATGAGTTCCTTGTTATGTCCTTTGGTTTGACTAACGCTCCTGCAGCATTCATGGATCTTATGGATAGAGTATTTAAGCCATACCTGGACATGCTTTTTATTGTGTTCATTGATGACATATTGATTTATTCGAGCAATGAGGAGGACCATGCTAGTCATCTCAGAATAGTCTTTCAAACTCTCAAAGATCTAGAATTATATGCCAAGTTTTCTAAGTGTGAATTCTGGCTCGAATCTTTGGCACTCTTAGGCCACATTGTGTCTGGTGAAGGAGTTCGAGTTGACACTCAGAAGATTGAAGCAGTGCAAAATTGGCCCAGACCCACGTCTCTAACTGACATAAGGAGTTTCTTGGGATTAGCTGGTTGCTATAGAAGGTTCATCGAGGGGTTTTCATCTATTTCATCCCCGTTGACAAAGTTGACTCAGAAAACAATTAAGTTTGAATGGTCTGAAGCTTGTGAGAAAAGCTTTCAGGAATTGAAAACTCGGTTAACCACTGCTCTAGTGCTGACCTTACCAGAGGGTACAGAGGATTTTGCCATCTATTTTGATGATTCCAGAGTTGGACTTGGTTGTGTATTGATGCAGAATGGTAAGGTTATAGCCTATGCCTCCAGACAGCTCAAGATTCACGAGAAGAATTACACGACTCATGATCTCGAGTTGGCTGCTATAGTATTTGTTTAGAAAATATGGGGCCACTATCTCTATGGTGTTCATGTGGATGTGTTCATAGACCACAAGAGTCTCTAGTATGTTTTCAGTCAGAAGGATCTCATTCCCAGATAAAAGAGGTGGTTAGAGTTTCTTAAGGATTACGACATGAGTATCCTCTATCACCCATGTAAGGCTAATGTTGTTGCTGATACTTTGAGTAAGTTGTCCATGGGGAGCACTGCTCATGTCGAGGAAGGCAAGAAAGAGTTAGCTAAGGAAGTGCACAGACTTGCACGATTGGGTGTTTGATTGTTGGATTCCAGTGAAGGTGGAGTTGTTGTGATGAATGGAGCTGAGTCGTCATTAGTGGCAGAGGTAAAGGAGAAGCATGACAAAGACCTCATTTTTCTTGAATTGCAGGCAAATGTACATAAGCAGAAAGTGACGGCTTTTGCACAAGGGGGAGATGGTGTGTTGATATATCAAGGAAGGTTATGTGTTCCAAAGGTGAATGATCTCCAAGAGAGGATCATGGAAGAAGCTCACATTTCCAGATATTCGATCCATCTGGGTTCCACAAAGATGTTCCATGACTTGAGAGAAGCCTATTGGTGGAATACTAGTATGAAGAGGTGTATTGTAGAGTTTGTTGCTAAGTGCCCAAATTGCAAGCAAGTCAAGGCTGAGCATCAAAGATCATGTGGTGTGGCTCAGAATAGATCCCTTCCAAAATGGAAGTGGGAGATGATTAATATGGACTTCATTACAGGTTTACTGTAATCTCGCAGGTAACATGATTCCATTTAAGTGATTGTGAATCGGATGACCAAATCAGCCCACTTCTTACCAGTAAAGACTACAAATACAGCAGAAGAGTATGCAAACCTGTACATTCACTAGATAGTTCGACTCATCGACTTCATGGAGTTCCCTTGTCCATCATCTCATATAGGGGTACTCAGTTTACCGCGCAGTTTTGGAAGTCGTTTCAGAAAGGTTTGGGTTCGAAGGTGAACCTTAGTACTGCTTTTCATCCTCAAACTGATGGTCAAGTGGAGTGCACAATTCATACCTTAGAGGACATGTTGAAAGCTTGTGTTCTGGATTTCAAAGGTAATTGGGATGACCACTTGCCTCTTATTGAATTCGCATACAATAATAGTTACCATTCCAGTATTCAGATGGCTCCGTATGAGGCTCTATATAGGAGAAGGTGTAGATCTCCCATTGCCTAGTTTGAGGTTGGTAAAGCTGGGTTGATAGGCAAGATCTAGTTCATCAAGCCATGGAGAAGGTGAAGACAATTCAAGAGAGGTTGAGAACAACACAGAGTTGTCAGAAATCCTACACAGATGTTAGGAGAAGAGATTTAGAGTTTGAGGTTGATGATTGGGTCTATTTGAACGTTTCACCCATGAAGGATGTTACGAGGTTTGGTAAAAAGGGGAAGCTCAATCCCCGATACATTAGTCCTTACCGGATATCTAAGAGAATTGACAAGGTAGCTTATGAGTTGGAGCTACCGTCAGAGTTAGCAGCAATCCATCCAGTATTTCACTTCTCTATGCTAAAGAAGTGTTTGGGTGATCCTTCACTTATTTTGCCCATCAAAAATATTGGTATTAAGGACAAACTATCCTATGAGGAAATGCCCGTTGAGATTCTTAATCGTCAGGTTCGCAAGCTGAGAACCAAGGAGGTTATGTCAGTCAAGGTCTTATGGAGGAATCAATTCTTTGAGGAAGCTACTTGGGAAGCTGAGGAGGATATGAAAAGGAGATACCCATACCTTTTTCCTTTCTGAGAAATTCCAAACCAAGGTACTAACTCTTTGTAAAGTACTCTTTACGTTGATATACTGAGTTATGTTAATTGCCTGTTAATGCTTTCCACCCCTGCTCTACTTAGTGTGATCTCATTCGAAGACGAATGTTCCCAAGGGAGAGATATTGTAACACCTCAGACTTTGATTAGTTTTCAATTTTTGGTCAACTTCGAATGACCATATCTTTTAGCACATAAAGAGTTAGGTGACCCATGAGGTATCAAATCAAAGATCTTTGAGTACTCTTTCCAACGCCGCAAAGTTTGCTAAATTTCAAGCTCGGAGTGAGGCCATTTGAGTAAAGTCTCTACAGTTAAGGCTTTTCATCCATTTAAGGAAAGGGTATTTTTATATTTTCCTTACCCCTATAGGTCTACCCACATTTTTACTCACCCAATTTAGGGGTCTAATCAGACGCTAAGTTATTTTTTTCATATTCCTAAACACTTAGAATTTTAGGGCAAAGTTTCAAGAAGAGGAAAAGGGGGTTTTCAAGCGTTCATTAAAGGGTTGAGGAATTTCGCCAACAAAAAACATTCTTTCTAGGTATGTGAGGCTTTCTATAGTGAAGGACTTGTTCGTACTCATGCCAAACATGCAATTCTTTCATTAATTCACCCATATAATCGTTTATGTAAATATTCTTGAAGGGTTCTTGAGTTTGAAGCTTCATTGTTTATCAATGGAGGTTTTGAGTTCTTGAGGTGAAGATTTTGTGAATGAGTGGTGGTTCTTGATAGAATTTGAGTGGGATTTTAATAACATCATGTTGTGTTTTTGAATCAAAGAAAGTTTGGAATAAACCAATCGATTCTAGATGAGTTAGGACCCGGAATTGAGTAAGGAAATTTGACAAAATTCTAGGCAGAGATATGGGGCGGCGCGCCGTGAAGGCGCCAGAGCTGGTCTTCAGTAGTTTGAGGCCTGGCGCCCTATGCCAGCAGTGCGCCCCAAACTTTCCTCTGAAGTTTGGGGCCTGGCGCCCCACACCAGCAATGCGCCAGGGGTCGCCAAGGCCCATTTCTTCTTTGTTCATTCGGGCGTGTTCCTTTAAGTTGTGGCTATGCTTTCCCACTCTATGTTAGCTCCTATAGTCTTCAATTTTCATTGAAAATACATGCATTTTCCTACTCATATGCCTTAATGCATTTTCAAAACTAAAGTTAGTTTAAGAGAAGAGTCTAGAGCTTTTATTGAGAAAGTAAAGAGAAATTTAAGAATCGTTTTAGAACAAATGCTTTGTCTTTAAAATTGATTCTGAGAAAGAGTAAAAAGATGAGTTTCGAGAAAAGTGTAGGGAACTAAGTTATTTCCTAAGATAATAGAATTAATTTGAGAAAAGAGAAACTTTGTTTTCTAATTGAGTTATGAGTACAGAGATACTCCAGAGCAGTTACTTCTTTTAAGAGGATAGTTTGAGCAATTACCTCAAACCAGAAAAAAAAAGTAATGTTTTTATACATTTGAGAAACAGTATATATCATTGGGAGCAGTATTGAGCACCGATATGTGGGAGAGTTCAGACAACTCACAGCCCCCATAAACCATGCCTTGCCAACAAGGGCTCAGGATCATACTTTTAGATGAATCCTTATAGCTTTGTGGACGCACTTAGTTGAGAGGTTCTATATCCCGACACGATATAGGACAGTTCAAGTAGCATGGAAAAAACGTCGTATCATCACTTAGCACACAGTGATGGTTGTCGCTTAGAGAATCTCCCAATAAATTTAAAGTATATTTTCACATAACACTTCTTATGTTGAGTTCAGAGATGAGTAAGTATTTTGTAAAGATAAATGATTTCATTCCTTTATTCCTTTACATTCAGTTGAGTTCATGCTATATATGATGCAGTCATCCAGTTCAGTTATTTATTTCACTTCAGCCATATTACATACTCGTACATTCCATGTACTGATGTCATTCGACCTGCATCTTATTATGATGCAGACACATGTGTTCAGGGTCATCAGCAAGTGCTTCGTTGATACCATTTGCACTCCAGCTAGCTTTGGTGAGCCTCCTTGCTTTCCGGAGGGCTTCACACTTATTTTCTGCTTTTGTTAAGTTGTCGTGGGTTCTGTCCCGACATCTATCTTAATACTAGAGGCTTCATAGATAGTTAGAAGTTGAAGAGTCTCTCTATTTTCTTTGTTAATGTTTTAAGACCTTGAGTCGATTACTTATGTTTATTTAAGTATTTCCAGATATTCATTGAGTTAAGTTGTTTTGAGACATCATGAGTTTAATTATGCATTTGGAGTTCCCATTTTGCTTAAGTAAGTCATTCGCTAAGTAATCAGTCAGGCCAAGGGTTCGCTTGGGGACCAGCATTGGTTCTCGAGTGCTGGCCACGTCCAGGGTGTAGGCTCGGAGCGTGACATAAATACTTTATTGTATATTTCCTAGGGATCACAAACCTATTATCTCCAACGTCAGTCGAAGTAAGCTCTTTTCAAAAAAGCTGCTTACATGAGAATTCAGCGTTACCATGTAAGCAATATTGAAATCATAAATTTTAAGGGGATTAAAAAAACATAAAATGCTAAGTGCTATGATCCCTAAGTAATGTTGGAATTTCATACTCTCTCCGTTCAGATTTACTTGTCAAATATTTCCTAATTTGATTCCTACTTTTACTTGTCATTTTTGACAAATCAAGGAAAGACAATTTTTTCCCTATTATATCCTCAATTTATTAACATTGAGTTAATGTCTTTGAAAAATGTAATGAGTAAATATGTTTGGGATCCCTATAAATTAATGGGGAAAAATTGTAAACTCAGTATATCAATCATTATTTTCTTATTAGGTGTGTCAAGTAAACATTGACAAGTAAATCCAAACAGAGGGAGAAATCCTTACACTAATGATGTATACAATTTAAATTCTTATGAGTTCGAACTTCTTGTGGATTGTTATAAAAAAAATCTCTAGTATAATATGCAACAACAATAATAATAATAACAACAACAACAACATGCATATCCAGTATAACCTACTAGTGGGCTTCGATGAGAGGAGTGTGTACACATACCTTAGTGCAGTGACCGTTATGTTTGCCCAGAACACCTTTCATGAATCTTGAATCAGAAATATTATTTCTTTCACCTTCCATGTTGAATTTTGAGAAAATCTGGAAAAAAATAGCGAAACTTAAGAAAATATAAAAGATTGATAAGTACAAGTTCAAATGTTTAAATTTATATATAAAGTACATAAACCCCAACAATTTAGGCTCTAATTACATCCTATCACGAAAGGTTTCCAAATTATAATATCCCAAAATTTTCAGAACTTAGAGATACATTGCTCCTTCACCGGATACGTAGCAAACGATACATTAGTTATTCATCAGATACATAAGTATAAACCAGATTCATACTGATTTATGTTTAAAATAATTGGGATTATGTATCAACAATAACATTTGTACCAGACACATTGTACACAAACAAAGTAATAACGTATTTGATAGAGGTGGAGTGATGTATCCGGATGTTATGAGAGAGAGAGAAGGAAAAAGGGGATTTTTGTAATTAATTCAAATGGTAGAAATTTTTTAAGATTATTTTATCTTAAATGGTATAATTACATAATTTTTCCTAAATTTATTGTTCATTCACAAAGACCGAAAAGTGAAAGTAATAATATTAAAAAGAATAACAACAACAACATAGTTGGTCTCACTCAATTAATATTTATTATCTCATAAAGTCACTCTTCCTATTGATTTCATTTATTTTCAACAAAGAAAATGATTTTATGAGTAATAACTATTAGTTGACTGAGGCCATATGAAAGATCAATTCAATTTTTTTTTCTAAATGCTACTTTTTTTCTTTAGAGATTTTATAAATTTTATGTCCACAGAAGCAAAAGACTTTTTCATTAGATCTTCTAAGACTCATTCTTTTACAAGTAAAAAAAAAATCAATAAGAGTATTCATATAAAGATTTAAACAAGAATATTTTTTAAAAGAATAAAAACAAAAATTCATGTGAAAAATTATCAGGAGAATAAACAAAAAGCATACCTGATTATCTCTAGTATAGACAGCAGAAGCTATGCAATTTTCACCAAAATCACAAAATTATTATTTCTATGATAGACTCAAAAGATAAACATATATAAGTCATTTTATATAATTGTACCATGTAGATTGAATTTAATTATAGATATAATTAATTAATCCAAAAGACTACTACAATTTAATGAAAATTCCAAATTTGTAGATAAATAGTTTTGATTTGACACAGTTTTTATGGAACAATAATTAATAAAATGACAATTTTACTATAATACCATTTGAATATAATATATTCAATATTTTAAAAAATGCATTATGAACTGACAATAATTGATAATAAAGACAAATTCAGAAATTAAATGATAAGTTATCTCTTGATTTATTAAACTGGCCAAGTAAAAGTGGACGGAGAGAGTACTGGGTTCAAGAATTAAAACTAAAAAAAAGGCAAGAAAAGCCAATATATGTGTTTATATATAATCAAATCCTATTATAAATAGTTCTAAGTAAACAAAAATAAATTGGGAATATTTCAAATTTTAGGCTTCACATCTTATTTGTTTATTTTGCAAAAGAAATTGAGAGGCAAAATAGTGTAAACAATTGTATTAATGAAATTGAATAAATAGGAGTTAATATCTGTCACGATCCAAAAATGGACGTGATGGCACTTGTCCCTTACCACCAAGACAAGTCAACCTCAACCCAACGAAAACGAAAGAAAAACAAAAAAATAGTAAAGCAAGAATAAGACAAAGCTGGAAAACTTATTCATTCTAAACATAACCCCAAAACCTGGTTGTCACGTGTACAAGCCTTTAAAGTAAATACAGAACTGAAAGATAAGTACAAGTCTCAATCTTTGCTTCTAAACTAGAACAAAACTTGAAGAAAAAGGAAAAAGAGGATCTACAGAAGTGATAAGAAGCTACCTCTTCAGTCCTTGACAAGCCTCAAAAAATTAGGAGAAGAAGAAGATCACACGGGTCCGGGCTCGGAACCTACCTACACAAGTGTAGAAGCAAGGGGTAGTACCAACAACACAGCACACAGCAAGCAACCCACTAAACAGAGCAACTAGCTAGAAAACTGTCACGACCCAAAACAAGTCATGAGTGGCACCCACACTTAACCTCCTAGGTGGGAGAACCAACGAATCCAAACCCCAACTTATATTAATTGTTCAACAACAAAATAAAACTATAATGCGGAAGCTCACAACTTAAAGTAAACAATAAAAGAAACCTTTAGAGTTTATTACATATTATCCCCAAAACCTGAAAGTCATCACATCAAGGACATCTATTCTCAAAATATCAAGTCTAAGAGTATTAAAGACATCAAAATAAATAAATAGGACAATGTATGTCCGAAAGCTAAGGACATCATGCCATGACCGAGAGAGAATCCAACACGAGCTAGATGAAATAGCTCACCTTGAATTCTGATGCGCTGGAGACGGACTAGAGCTAAGGGCGAGTCGAAATCGGTGGTACACTCGCTGTACTCCACAAAAGGAAAACGAAGGAAACACAAGTAGGAATCAGTACAAGGCAATATGTACTGAGTAGATATCATCGGCCGACTCAAAATAGAAACTAATATGCATAAAGTAATAGTATAAAATCAAATATAGCACGTAGCAGGTGGAAAGCAACAAACAATATAATCAAGTGACAACAACATCAAAGCAAGTACGCAATCAGTCCACAATATCAAGAACACACATAAGGACTCAGGCCTCCACACCACGCTCTTTTGGGAAATGTGTTCTTTAAGATTGGGTACATTAAGTTAATTTAATATGTTTTCCTTTAATATAACTGTGTCGGAACGTGACACCCGATCCAATAACACTGTGTCAAAACGTGACACCCGATCCAATAACACCGTGT
>JAGDQO010000980.1:0-97953 GCA_018342035.1 Solanum appendiculatum
TTCGTGCTCAAATGTATAAAACCTACTCTTTCCCTGTTTTGAGGTAATTACTCAAAATAACGTCTTAAAAGTTGTCAATACATTGAATTTACTCTGAACTCATTACTCGTTTAGAAATCAAAGTTTTTCTTTTCTCAATGTAAAAATTATAAATTTTGAAATAAATAGTTCCCTTAAACTTTACTCAAAATGTCTCTTTAAACTTTTCTCAAAACTCCTTTTACTTTCTTAGAAAATCAATTTAAGATAATTGTTCGGTTAAAAAGATCCTCATCAATAACTCAATGAATACTCAAATAATAGGGTTCATGCTAAAAAAAATAGACATGAACAATCAACTCAAGAACCTCAATGCATAATATATAGCAACACAAAATTTAGGAATAACAACTCAGAATTCAACAATAAACTCATATCAGGAATTATCAAAACTAAAGATGGAACCCTAGATTATTCTTTACAGATAGAAATTAGATGTAGGTCGTGAGGACTAACTAAGTTCATCACTATGATTGCCTTACATAGCTGGGAAGAAAGAAAGTTCTTGGCAAAATCGGAAAAACTATTGAAAACCTAGCTTTCTCCTCTTGGATACTTGCTTTAAGACTTGGAAGCGTTAATGAGATTATTAGGGTTGATTATTACTATTAAGGACCTTAATTAGGTGCAAAAAATTTGTGGGTTAGTCTTAGAAGAGGTGGGAAAAGACTAAACTACCCCTTTTTAAAAGCTGATAAAAACCTTCTACCAGTCCATCTACGGTTTGGGGTTTGTTCTACGGATCGTAGATCACATCCGTGGAATTCATATTAAATTTTTTGGGTAAAAACTTCACTCTACGGGTCCAATCTATGACCCGTTGAAGTTTCTACGGACCGTAGGTCCAATCCGTAGACTTAATACTTAATTTCAGGCCCAAAAGTTCATTTACGGGTCAAATCTACGGCCCGTAGAAGTTCCTACGGCCCATAGAATGGATCCGTAGACCCCAAAATTTGAGACTCTGAAATTTTTTGATGACTTGCTAGTACGAGTCGTAGTTCAATCTACGGTTCGTACATTAAATCCGTAGTTCACAGATTCAAAAAACTCTGATATGGCAGTCTCTGGTAAAATGGCCATAACATTTTACACCGAGCTCCGAAAATAGAACAATTGGTGGCGTTGGAAAGAGGACTTAAAGAACTTCAATTCGATAGGTCATGGGACACATAATTTATTATGAACTGGGAGATATGACTGTTTGAAGTTGACCTAAGTAGTATATTATGTCAAAACTTAATCGATAATGAAGCTTTCAACTCAACTTTGTGCTAGGGGTTCTTGTGACCTTAAGTCATATAAAAATCCATTCTAACACCAAATAATTGACCCTTACACATATGAACAATTTAAGAATCACCGGATATGATTTTTACATGCAAATAAAGAATGGTTTGGGCCTTAGCTTAGAAATTTTCGTGGTGTTACAAATAACTTGAGAAATTGAGGTTTCTTTGGGATTCAATGGGTGGAGGGATACCTATTTCATATCCCACAAACTTGGAGCAGATACTCTTGATTTAATCTTGGAGGGGAGGCTTGAAGCTTGGATCCTTTGTTCTTGCCTTGAGAGAAAACTTGAGAGAGAAGGAATTTTTATTTTGGGGAGTTAGGAGAGAATTAGAGGCTAGGGTCACAAGGAATAAATTAATCCCACTTAGAATAGTCCAAAATGACGTAGTATAAAGATTAAAACAATGAGAAAATTCCAAAATGATCCTCATTAAAAACTGTCGGAGGTGATCAACGGTAGCCTTCTACGGACCGTAGAACCTTCCACGAGCCATGAAAGGGTCCGTACAAGTCACAGGAAATTTTTTGGGTTTCTGAAGGTTGATTCCATGAGACCCATCTATGGTCTATAGTACATTCTACGAGCCATAAAAGGAGTCCATGGAAATCATAGATTCGCCTGATTTTAGGAATTTAATCTACGGGTCGGCCTCGGTATGTACAATGGTGTACGGCCCATGAACCCATTCGTCCTGTTTAATTCACAAATTCTTACTTTCTGAACTTTGATCTATGACCCGTAAAACAATATACGACTTGTAAAATTGACTTGTTGATCTCACACTAATTTCTCAACTTTCTGATGTTTTGTCTACGGGTGACATTTATGGTCCGTAGTACCTTATACGGACCGTAACTGCAAGACTTCAACATTTTTCTATACTTCTCCTAGTTTGATATGATCTAGGAACTTTTGGGGTGTCACAGATAGGTTATATAACCTAGAAAGGTATACGACAGACTTTCGATCTAGGATTATAAGTTGGACATCCTAAGCTTATATGATATATTTTGGTTGTAAGAAACTCTCTAGTAGAAATATTATTTATTTATACATTTGAATTATCATCATGATTTCTCATCTATGATCGCTTAGATCTATTATCAATTCAAGGCTATAGAAACATATTTTCCTTCATAGATTTGAAAGAAGACTCTCAAATTATATCTATAAACTGATTTTAAGATGTATTTCATATATTTCATTATATTCATGATTTTTGAAACTCATCAATTCTTATTACAAGTTGTGATCCGAAATTATTATGTTAATTGTCACCTTTTTTACTCAGTACATTCCATGTACTGACCGCATACTTTTCTATATGTTGCATCCTATTGTGATGTAGATTAGGCGTTCATTCTCAGACTCGTGGCTAGATAGATTGCAACATTTCTAATGGTGAGTCCTCCTCATTCAAGGCTTCATGGAGTAGCCAGTAGTTAGGTTTTACGTTAAGACAATTATCTGCTTTGAGATAGTGGAGTCCGTTGTCCTGATAAACTAATTTATTTTTCATTCAGTTATTAGAGGCTTTTACACATTAGTTGTTCAACTTTTCATGGATTTCCAGTATTTCATTCAAATATACATTAAGTACTTTGCTCACTCAGTCATGTTTAAGCTTTCACTTACTTTATATAGAATGTTCAGCTTATCCCATAGTGGCATGTCAGTACTAAGGGTTTGCTTGGGGTCACATGTGATTTTAAGTGTTGGTTACACCATAAGGTAAGGAACCCAAATATGATTTTTTTTCATAAACAAAGTTCAAACCGATTCTCAAATCATCAAAATATTATTTCTTAACTTTAATCCCGCATTTCTCAAATTCTTTGCTCATGTGCGTTTTTAAATGAAGAAATAATTGAGAAATAAGAAATTTAATGCAAAAATTGGTTCACAATAACATAAGAGTATTAAGTTTCTTAAAATTAACGAAATTCAACCAGAAATCGACCTACAAACCAATGATATTTAATTTCATATCTTTGGTGCTCAAAATCTTAAATTTGTAAATCAAAGCATGAAAACATAATGGGTGTTATGAGAAAATGAATAAAATAAAGGTAGAATGATGTACCAAATATTCATACGAGAAAAACACATTGAAAATTGCCTTTATCGAAGTTTCCTAGCTTCCAAAATGTCAAAAAAAAAATCCCAGCTTCTATCCTTTTATAAAATCACCAATATTATTCGAGGCGACCTTTTTTGCGTTAGCAACCAAAGCTTTGATTTTGCGATACCTTCCGTGTCTACCCTTTTGTTTTCTCCACAAAAGGTTCGCGTTTTCAACACTAGTTGCACCAATACCTAATCAAAAGGTAAAAAGGGCCATAATTTTCTCATACGAACTTGAAAAATGCGATGATTCTTTTTGCTATGGTTCAAAAATTACGATATAAATATAATGGTTCGATATAAACACCATCTAGATCATATTTTATTCAGGGGGTATCATTAAATCTCAGCGACAATTAAACACCAAAATTTGAACAAGCAGCAAAAAATCTAAAACTCCCAAACACAAACCAATAGCGCAACATGATCAATAAAAAATTTCTGACCTCTTAGAATCATCACATCACACATCTGAGGTTGTCTAGACTAAAAATTTGCCGTGGTCAAACATAGCTCCTTAAAACTCAAACTCAAGATCAAATCCACAGACCAGTCTCAAATACCATTGAATTTATTTTAGAACGAAAGATTAGAGGATTCTTAGAAATTGTAACAAACACTATATTAAAATAAGAACAACGGAAGGTGCAATATTTTTGTCCCTATTATTAATTTTTGGATATTTAAATATTGAAAAAATGCACCTGATTTGCAAAAATACAGCATATGAGTAATTACTAAAAAAAAAAATCAGCAATTAGCTGATTTGCTAATTTGAGATGTAATGGAGTTATATTGACAAAACAAATAAGACGATACTAGTTATTTGAGTTTTGAAAATATACTCCTTAATATCCGTGACTAAAAATTAGATAGTGCTACATTACTCTATGTAATGTTAGAGGTCAATTATGAGACTTACTAATTTCACAATGTGTAAATAGCTTCTTTTTTTTGTAGCATTTTCATGGTGAATAATTATTTTAAGTTAGAGCATGGTAAATGAAATGGAGGCTCGCATATAGTGTCTTGTGCAACAAGGATGTACATCAAGATTAAAAATAAAGTGGTTCTCAGATCAACTTTGGAGTGAAGTGTTGACCGGTCAAAAACTTGCATGTTCAAAAGAAAGAGAGTAGAAGAAATGAGGATGATAAGATGAATGTGCAGGCATACTAAGATATACACGATTAGGAGCAGAAATATGTAAGACAAGATTGGAGTGACCTCCATGGTGATAACAATGAGGGAGGTGAGACTAAGATTATTTAAACATGAGAAGAGGAGATGTGTATATGCTTAGGTTAGGAGGTGTGAGGTTTAGAAAAGATGGATATTAGAAGAGGTAGAGGTAGACAGAAAAAATATTGGGGAGAGATGATCAACCGGACATGACCCTAGATAGGAGGAGTTGTAGGTCGAGAAGTAGAGTCGAAGGTTCGTAGATAGTGGAGCGTTTTCTACTTTTACTTAGAAGTACTATTATTACTCTCCTACTTGTTTTCTTTTTCAAATGTTTTATTACATATTGCTTCTTTTGCATCGATTATATTATTATTATGTTGCTACTGCTTTCTTCGACATTATTTTTAGTATGACTTTTTTCACTACTGTATTTTCTTTCTATACTTAATTTGGATAACTTTTACTTGAGTTGAGAATCTATTGAAAATAATCTATCTACCTTTTCAAGATGAGGATAACGTTATGTACACACCATGCTTCCCAAACCCTGCCCATAAATTACAATAGGTATGTTAAATTTATTATAATAAATTTGTAGTCAATACAGTTCATCTCAATTGCAAAGAAATGTCACATTTTTCAGATCTCTTCTCATCAATATTATGTACTAAATCACTCTAAGTATTATTATGAGAATTCCACAAAGCGAAGTTAGTTCTTTTTGTAGTATTTTAAGTGAATTAAAAAATTTGTAATAAGTGCAATTTACCTCACAAGGAAAAAAAATATATGATCATATTTTTTCTCACCAATATCATGTATAGGAATAGTTTATGTAGTATGCGACAAAACTATAAAACTATGTTGGATATTTAAATTTTGAAATATTTCTGCAATTATCGTGAGGAGGAATTAGATTATATTGGATCATATATACTTATTGTTATAGAAAATTGAATTTGATGACAAATTATGAGGTTCATTTCAATGACTTTCACTAAGCAGAACAAATTCTTATTTGAATTTTCTGGTTAAGTTGTAAGTTTACAATTTTTATTCTTCTAAAGTCTGACACTCCTCAAGATATTTATGTTGTAGACATTTGATAATGTTAGAACCCTTACACACCATAAAAATATTTTATATTTCTAATAAATTGTTTATCAAAATGATAAAAATGAAAACAAAATAATATACCTCACATATAGTAAAAGTTTAATAACAATTAAAAGATGCAGGATTAGATGAAAACAATTGATGAATAACTAAATGCATCAATCTAAGTTTTAAATTACACAATTCAAATTATTTAATTCTATTAAATCCACATATCAGCTATAAACTTTACCCAAATAGCATGACAAAAGTGCTACATGTCACTTCATAAATTTTTTATCACCGTCCAAATTAGACAACACATTGGTAGTAGCTAAATCTGGAAAGAATCCAGAGAACTCATTTAGCAAATCTGGACGGTCATTGAGAAGTACGGCAACCTACAAAGATAAGAAAATAATATTAGCGAACAAGAACATAAAGATCGTCTATAATATCTATGTACCAAAATTATAAAATAAATTTACCTCATGGTACAAGTCTTTGACATCCCTGCACTCCCTCCTACACTTGTTCATAATATCTAGGAAGGATTTGTACTCATGGTTATTTACTAAATGTTTCTGCAAGAAGGTATATGTCAATAAGGTATGACTAAAGTTTTTTGAAGAAGAAAAAGACAGACCTTTATTAGTAAAATGATGAGGTAATAGAAATGTAACCTTTATTTTGTTTACTAAGCTGAACACTTGTTCAAAGTAAATTGGTTTCTTCGAAGGAGGTTTGACTTCATCATTAAGGATTATATCAGAGCCACAAGGCAAGAAAGGATTTAATACAAGGAGTAAACTAGACAATGGATTGGGAGTAACTGAATTTTTCAAGTACTCAATGAACTCATCTAGCAAATCAGTATGGTCATTGAGAAGTACCACAACCTACACATATAAGAAAATAGTAGTAACAAACAAGAACATAAAGGTTGTCTATAATGTCTATGTATCCAATTTTTTTTTAAAAAGTTATCACCTCATGGTACACTTCATTGGTGTCCTTGCTCTCTTTCTTATACATCTTCATAACATCTACGAATGATTTGTACTCATGGTCATTTCCTAAATGTTTCTGCAAGAAGTTATAAGTCAGTAAATTAGGACAAAAATTTTTAAACAAGAAACAATCCTACTTTTATTAGTAAAATCATAAGATAACATAAACGTAACCTTTATATTTTTCACAAAATTGAGTACTTCTTCATTGTAAGTTGTTTTCTTCAGAGAAACCTTGTCTTCATCATTGAGCATTATTTTATAGCCATTGGGCAAAAACGCATTAAATCCAAGGAGTAAACTAGGATGTCCTTTAAACAATTCTCTCACTCTTTCTATGACACCAATAGGATCAATTTTGTGAGGAATATTCAATGACATAGTCCCACATAAATCACCAAATTAGAATAGAAACTAATAAAGAATCATGACAATAGGCAAAATATAGTTTCAAACCTTCGAGCCTTAAGCTCTTTCATAACATCAAGGAACATGTCATACTTTTCTACTTGGTCTACTAACATGTTCTTAACCTCCCTAACATAAGACAACGCAGCAACTGAATCTATGCTGCTACCATACCTAATTCATCCAAAAGATAGAAAAAAACAAATACATCAGAACCATAGCCAATAGTAGACACTCTAATACATTACGGCAAAATCAAGGATGTGGTCTAACATTAATTAAAATGGGTGAAAAAATAGAAGATTATAGCTCAACTTCTAGTAAAGACGGGTAATATATCATCATACCTGACTAAATCATGTAAGACAAAGAAACTACATATGTAGTGGTTGGACATAGAAAATGGAATATTTGAGACACGCACAAACTTGGAAGGCTTAATATTAAATTTGTCATTAGATTTTATGTAAAAACTCAATCTACCATCTGTTCCAACTGAGCGTCGAAACACATGCTCATATGTTCTAATTTTTTAAAAAAATTGTGTGCATTCTCAATCATCGCTAGCTACATAAGTTAACTAAATAAAATAAATTATCTCATTTAATTATACACTTCGATACCTATTGAAACATGCTTGAGGTTTTAAGTCTTAATAAGGGCAATGTGTATAATTAAAGGAGGTGACATATTTTAAGCGTTTAACGAATATATGTAATTGATAATTGAAAACAACGCAAAAGGTTTTCTAAAATTCAAATTGAAAGTGTCTAATAAAAAATACTTTATCATATGTTCACGTGCTCAATATAATTTGAACAAATTATAATTCGAGTATCTAAATGAAATCTTATTTAAGGGGGCTATTAATAAATTAAATCAACTTGTAATGTTCTTAAATTCAATTAGTAGTTAAGTTACATTCTCATTCACCTAAATCTAATGCTTAATTTGGGCAAAAAAAAAAATGCTTGGGATAGTCATGTGTATAAAAATCATCACATACATAGAAAAAATTAATAGAAGACATAGAACCTACGATTCTCCAAGAGAAGCACAAAATGGCCGCTTAAATGGTGGTGTATCATTTACATCAGGTCTCAATCGCTTCATGCTGCAAAAATAGAACAAAAACAACAAGAAGTTTTACTATAAGAAAACTCAAAAATGAAAAAAAGATATTTTTCATTCTATAAAATATCTCACCTTTTGAGGCTCTCCAAGAAAGAAAAATCGAAAGTCCAAGAAGATCTATCAACAAAAAAGGGGAGTTAAATCAATGGTTTAGATCTGAAACAAAGAATCTTCTTTCAATTCATTTTTCACTACCTTTTCCTTTCCCCTCTTGTCTTTTCCTCCTCTTGGACTCGAAAAAAACTACAGCACACACTTAAGTTTGAGAAACAAAGAGGTGAGACAATTAAATGAATAGAGGAAAAAAATTGTTGATGTATATCTTATGTAATGTAACTCAGCTTGCATTAAATATTTACTTTCAATAGTGACATGTGTGGACAAAAAGGTTTATTTTTGAATGGGCTCAAAATTAGTGACATGTGTGCTCATGTTGAAGTTCATGAATGAGCCCAATTTTTTTTCTGCCCCGGTTTCATTTATCAATCAATTTCCCCAAATTGAATATAAATTAGGTAAGTAAGTTTATTGCATATAAGTTAATTTTTTAACATAAAAGCATATTAACTTGACCAAAAAATATTACTCAAAAATCACCACCTATACTATGATTGATTGTTCTTTATTCATATTTAAAAGAATTTTTCTGTTACATAAATTTGCAAGCTTAAGATGAACCGAAGTGATGCTGACTAGACACTAACATAACTTTGAATATTTTGAATTTTAAGATTATACTTGTCAATTTTCATGCTAAAAAATTAGACTAGTTTAGATCATACTAGATCACTCTAGGTGTCATTTGCCTTCAGTTATAAGATTTACAAATATTCCGAAAAAGAACAATTGGCTTTTTGGTTAAGCTATAAATATGTGGTCATTGTAATTCATCTCAAAATGAAAAATAAATCGTGGTCAAATCCCTTTTCACCAATATACGTATTGATATCAGATTATTTGATTTGCGATAGAATACTAAAATTGTTGAACATTTAATTTCAAGTTATGATCGCCATTTTAAACTTGCTACAAAATTACTTTTAAGACATTAGATAATAATGGTAAAGTTTTTACATCGACAATGTGTTTTTTATAGTATATTTAAAAAATCATTTTAATTTATTTTCAAACTTAGATGTAATGAAGTTATACCAATAAGATAATAAGATGATTTTAGATATTTGAATTTCGAAGTTATACTACTCAATATATAGAGTTATTTACATTTTCCACCCCCAGCAGGGTGCATCCTTTTGGGATTTGTATCTATTCCTATTACTTTTAATAAAACGCCCTTGAAATGCTCTCGAAATATCCATAGCCCATGGGCCTCTTTGAAAGGATTCAGGTTGACATCACCTCTATGGGAGCACCACTGAGGGACTTGCCCGTGCCTCCAAGAGAGCCTTCCACTTCCACTGTTGTTGCTGGTACTAAGGCCCTTTAGGGAGCCTTTGAGTCCCTCGTCCAAGCCCACATGAACCTCTTAGCTAATTTGGATGCTTAGAAGAAAAAAGAGGTACTTCTGTGACAAGCTGCTAGTAAGGATATGAAAGGGTATGAAATCCCTTCTAAGAACCTTGGCGCTGTGTTCAAGATCACCACGGGAGACTATGAGGGATGTTCATGATTTCTCATTATTCAGCGGAGAATCAAATCGAGATCCCACGGGTAAGGGACAAGCAACAATGAGACGAATTGTTAGGCGGTAGTTAGTATCTCTCCTTCCCCTCCTTCTCCCCCTGTTTCTCCTCCCTTTTAGCTTTTGATATTGGGTGGTTGTTGCCCTGCTTAGGGCTTGTGTCAAATAATTACATTTTTGCATTTCTTTTTAGCCCTTGGATAATTTGGCATGTTGTTGGTGGCACTAGATACTATTGGCCACATTTTTTACCGGCTTTGTATTAATGCTTTTGATTTCCCACGATTTGAGTAAGTATTAACTGAACAAGTGAAGTATCAAAACATTATCTTATAATATACCCATTGCCTCAGCTCTTTCGTGTAGCACTCAGTTGCTATAGTAAAATTTTCTATGGTAAACTAGACCTCGTCATGGCGAACCTCAGTGACCGGACTAGACTAGCTATAACTATAGAAAGGTTTGCTACGACAAAAGGTACTTTGCTATGGTGATCCTAAGTTGTTCTTCTAACTTTGATATATGGATTACCCTTTCACTACACTTAAGCTCGCTATGGCGAAAAATGCTTCTTTATGGAGAACGACAAACAATAGCATAGTTCTACAAAATTGACATTTACAATTACTTCCCCACCACAAACCTAAATACCTCAGACATTCAAGATAATGCCAAGGCCTACTCATCACTTAAGGTATACTCATCACTTAATGACCTCACAAAATTAAATTATAACAATCGAGTGTAAAACTTAATCATTATTTCTAGATATTAATTGGGATCCACAGATGTCACGACCCGAGCCTACAGCTTGGACGTGGCCGGCAATTGAGAACCATTGCTTGTCCCCAAGCGAACCTTCATCCTGGCTGACTATAAGCGGAAAACTAACTCAAGCATACTCAAGCATCAAACTGAAATAAATGATAAATCAATAGTGTATTAAATTTCAAAATTCTCTGAATATACTGAGTATTAAACATAAGTTTTAAAGAAAACTTCTGAGACTGAAAGACTCTCCAAAACTATCTATCTATGAAGCCTCTACTGTACAAGGATGAGTTTCGGGACAAGACCCACGACTCTTCAAGAGAACTACTACTAACAACTTATAAAACTAGAGTCCTCCGGAACCAAGGAGGTCTTACTCAAAATCTGACAAGCAGATGAACTGATCTCAACAAAACTACTATTGAGGATCCTAAGTACCTGTATGTGCATCATAAAAGATGCAGGTCGAATGAAATCATTACATTGAATGTACGAGTATGTAATATAGCTGAATAACAAAATAACTGAACAGAAACTCTGGTAATAACTCAACTGAAATATAATATAAAACATGATTGAAAACTCATTTAAACTCTTACCGAAAGAATGCAATAATAACATATACTGAACTGGCAGGGATGAAAGAAATACTCAACTCAACCCATATCAATGTAAAGCATAAATAGAGATAAGATCATTTTAAGCTTTACTAAGTACCATATAATAACTCAAAGAAAACCATATGTGAAAATACAACGAAAGTTCTCTTTACTCTATTAGGGAGTTTCTCTAACCGACAACCATCACTATGAGCTACGTTATGATACAGTGTCTCACCCATTATGAAAGAACTGTCCTATATCTTGCCGGGCTATAGAACACATCAACTAAGTGGATCCACTAAGCTCTGCTCGAAGGGACTAAGGATTCATCTAAAAAGTATGATTCTTTACCCATGTTGGCTACATGGTTTATGAGGAAAGTGATTTGTCTGAACTCATCCCCATATCGGTGCTCAATACTAATCTCAATATATATATACTCATGCTCAATTGTATAAAATATACTCTTTCTCTATTTTGAGGTAATTACAAAAAATAACCTCTTAAAAAAGATAACTGCTCTGAAATATCTTTGAACTCATAACTCTTTTTAGAAATCAAAGTTTATCTTTCCTCAATGTAAAAATGATAAATTTGGAAATCAATAGTTTCCTTAATTTTTACTCAAAATGTCTCTTTAAACTTTCCTCAAAACTCCTCTTTACTTTCGCAGAAAATCAATTTAAGATAACTCAATGAATACTCAAATAATAGGGGTCCTACTAAAAAAAATAAACATGAACAATCAACTCAAGAATCTCAATGCATAATACATAGCAACTTAAAATTTTGGAATAGCAACTCAGAATTCAACAATAAACTCATCTCAAGAATTATGAAAACTATGTAACCCTAGATTATTCTTTACTGATAGAAAGTAGATGTAGGGCATGAGGAAGAACTCAGTCCATCACTTTGATAAGCTTACATACCCGGGAAGAACTAAGTTCTGGGCGAAATCGAAAGAACAATTGAAAACCTAACTTTCTCCTCTTAGATCCTTGATC
Source organism: Solanum appendiculatum (assembly GCA_018342035.1). Lineage (NCBI taxonomy): Eukaryota > Viridiplantae > Streptophyta > Magnoliopsida > Solanales > Solanaceae > Solanum > Solanum appendiculatum. The sequence continues at coordinate 12,315 of JAGDQO010000980.1, forward strand.
TAAGACTTGGAAGCGTTAATGAGAGTATTAAGGTTGAATTATACTGTTAAGGATCTTAATTAGGTGTAAAAACATCGTGGTTTAAGCTTAGAAGGGCTGAAAAAAGACTGAACTACCCCTCTTTAAAAGCTGATAAAAAACTGTCCACAAGACCATCTACGGTTTGGCATTTTATCTACAGATCATACATCCCATCCGTGGAATTGATATTGAATTTTTAATGCTCCAAAGTCTACTTATGGGTCCAAACGAAAGCCCATAGTAGTATTTACGGTTCCTTGGTTGGATCCGTAGGTTTTGGGTTCCAAAAGTTGACTCTCAGTACTTTACCAATGACTTGACAGGATGGTTCTTCATTCAACCGACGGACCGTAAGTTGGATCCCTCGTTCACAGACTCAAAAACTCTGATATGGCAATCTTTGGTAAATTGGACATAATGTTTTACTTCGAGCTCGAAAAAAGTCCAACTTGGTGTCGTTGGAAAGAGGACACAAAGCCTTGCAGTTGAATAGGTCATGGCCCCCCTAATTCTTTATGAGCTGAGAGATATGATCATTTGCATTTGACCTAAGTAGAATTTTATGTCAAAACTTAATTGATAATGAAGATTTCAACTCAACTTTGTGCTAGGGGGCTCTTGTGACCTTAAGTCATATCCAAATCCATTCGAACACCTAAGAAATGACCTTTACATATATGAGCAATTTAAGAATCACCCAATACAATTTTTCATGCAAATAACGAATGGTTTGGGCCTTAGCTTAGAAATTTTTGGTGTGTTACAATATCTTCCCCTTGAAAAAATTCGTCCTCGAATGATGGATGAACCGAGCATGAAAGAGAAAAGAGATACTATCACTACCTCTCTTGACTTTTGAGCTTGCCTACTAACATAGAAAGAATTGATTCATACTGACAGTTTTGATACTAGACTAGAGCATGCTTAGCACGAAGCTCATATACGATTTCAAGATTACATGCCATGACATGAAATAAGAGCATCCGGGTACGAAGAAGGAATAGGAATACTATACCTTGAGTGATATGACTGGCAACTTTTAAGCTTAGCAACACTTCTCACATATGCTCTCCTTTTTTATTACTACACTTCATTAGCTGCAACTCAAAGCTTCCACTAGAGTATATGACTACTCTTACAAACGTCTAAGTCAAATCGCTTGCTCTTACTTGGTTCAAGCCTAATCTTTATTTAATAAGGTGCTAAACATGAGATGGTTATACTTATCTAAACCATGAGATTCAGGTTCTATATCTCTTTAGGGAATCTCATCCCAAGAATACTTCTCCTTATAACCGCATTCAATCCGAGTACTATAATCACTGCATAGACTCCTACTAACCAATCCTTCTAAGAATTTCTCATTCTCTCATCATCTCTACCAACTGAAATTTCACACATTACTACCAAGAACCGACGAATTGCTCTCATTTAGCTATTAATCATACTAAAAAACTCATCCTATTCCTCCTACACATTAAAACTTTAGATGGAATAAGAACACAACCACTGCAACAATAAGAAGCATCAACCTTCTCCTTCTATCACTAATTAACTACTATGATCAGCATCGCTATCAAAACTGAAAAGGATCACTGAAAGATCTTAGGTCAAAAGATCATAAGTATAATTTATTCAAGATATCTGATATAAAAATATTCATGACATAACATTATTTTGCTAGCCATTGGGAGTAAGCCATGAATTCGCAAGACTGAGCATACTATGAGATACAAGTGTTTATATGAATAGGTTCATATCATGAGGTTGATATCCATAAATTTATGGAGTAAGATTGATATCAATGGGCTAAAGGATTTGCCCCTCATTCTGGAAATTGAGCATAGATGTGAATATGTCTGAAAAGTATGAGCATAGGTCATGAACACAATTCTGATATTAGAAAGATCAACAAGATATTGTACCAACTGAACTTCGAGGAATATGCTAGAGTATGAATGGATTGATATAACACCATAACTCTATATGAACACATCATTATATGATTCTCCACACTTGACTTAGTTTCTCATCCCTCCTCTCTAAGTTCATATCTACTTAACTAGAGGAAGCTTGAACTATATTTAAGAGGTTTATCATTAACTATTTATGATCACTTCGACCAAACTCTTAAGGGTAATAAATAAGGCTTACATCAGCCTACTCCACATTGACAACCCAAATATACTATCTAGGCACACATGAAAAATCATAAACTTTATTAGAACCTTATTTGACTACATATGATCTCGAATACACCTCTTAATGCTCTTGCTAATCTAATGACTTAGCCATACTTCATTACTCTCATCTAAGAGTCATAATCCCACACTTGTACCACTCACATTTATTGTAACTAACATCTTAATTCCTCACCAACTCTATGTCAAATCTACTAGATCAAATCTCAAAACTAGCATCATTGCCCTCATATTGCCATCCTTTTTATTATGACACTTATCTCAAATTCAAGTTTATTGTCTAGTACTAAACACGGATATCAATATAATTGCTCGCATACTATACTAACTTATAACTACTAGATAAAATTAAGAAATACTTCCCCACTAAGACCTCATGAGAAGTAGTAAATCTTCATCTCTCAAACTACATACTTCTAGTTTACCGTCACATTTCCTTTCACAACTTAAGTGCTATTTACCCATTCATTATACATCATTACTTATAGTTCTATAATCCTCTGAATACTATGTGACTCTCCTTTTAAAATCATAAGCCTACCTTAGATCTATCACCTCATGAGTACTTTGCTCTTCTATTCAACACTTATACTTGTTCTTCACTAACACAATGACTTATCGACATAAACTCCCTTCTAGTTAAAGTATACTCTAACTCATCCTGACTTGTAACTATTTCTCTACCTTCTGTCATGAAATCCACACAAGATTACTACTGCTTAGCCCACACCTAAGGGAAAAACTCTACATTAATGACTTACTAAGTACATAGCTACAACTTACATACTCTCTTCAATAACTATCCCCATCTCTTATGTTACTACACTTCCAATTCCATACTTCTAACTCTGGGTACTTCTACTACTACTGGCTTACACTAGAGCAAACCACACTATCTTTCGGGCGACAATACTACCCAAGAATTCTAAAACATACTCCCCTCTTAAAGGGTATCATCTAAAATAAGAATTTAAGGAAGAGAATCTAAGCGTACATCTCGCTTTTAGCTCGAACGCACGATTCATATGAATAAGAGTGCATTCTTTCAAATCTAAATGCTTAAGCTCACTCACGAGCTTCTCTCTAGCCCCTCTACAACCTCTTGACTTTCTAAAGACTTTATCTAAGAGTAACTCATCGATAAGGATCTGGACTTTACTATTTCCACCACCTTGAGTATGAGGGGTAGTCAGATGGATTTGAGTAACGCACAAGTCTGAATAAGTCCTTATGACACAATTCTAATGCATGATTTATAGTATGGAAGAAGGGAAATTTTACTTAAATATCTGTAGTCCCTCATTTATAGAAGTGGAGCCCTCACAACCATAAATAAGATTCAACTCACACGGCTCCATAGAAACCCTAGGACACTTGAACTCTATGCTCTGATACAAAGTTTATCACGATTGGAGTCTACACCCTGACATGGCTGGCACTCGAGAACCACTACTGGTCTCCAAGTGAACCCTCATCCTAGCTAACTACAAGTGAAAGACTAACTCAAGCATACACATGCATCAAACTGAAAGAAATGCTAAATCAATAGTGTATTAAACTTCAACACTCTCTTAATATACTGAGTATTAAACATAAGTTTTAAAGAAAACCTCTGAGACTAAAAAACTCTCCAAAACTGTCTATCTGTGAAGTCTTTACTGTACAAGGATGAGTGTCGGGACAAGATATACGACTCCTCAAGAGAACTACTACTAATAACTTATAAAACTGGAGTCCTTCGGAACCAAGGAGGCCTTACTCTAAAGCTGACAAGCGGATGAAGTGATCTCAACGGAACTCCTATTGAGGATCTTAAGTACCTGTATCTGCATCATAAAAGATGCAGGTCGAATGACATCAAGAAATTAAATATACAAGTATGTAATATAGCTGAATAACAAAACAACTAAACTGAAACTCTGGCAGAAACTCAACTGAAATATAGTATAAATCATGATGGAAAACTCATTTAAACTCTTTTCAAAAGAATGCAATAATATCATATACTGACCTGACCGAGATGAAAGAAATACTCAACTCAACCATCTCAATGCAAAGCATAATTAGAGATAAGATCATTTGAAGCTTCACAAAGTACCATATAATAACTAAAAGAAAACTGTATGTGAAAACATAATGAAAGTACTCTTTACTCTATTAGGGAGTTTCTCTAACCGAAAACCATCACTATGAGCTACTTGATGATACAGCGTCTCTTCCACGCTGCCAAAACTATCCTAAACCTTTTCGGGGTATAGAACACCTCAACTAAGTTAATCCATTAAGCTCTGCCCGAAGGCACTAATGATTCATCTAAAAAGTATGATACTTTACCCATGTTGTCATACATGTTTTATGATGAGCTTGAGTTATCTGAACTCATCCTCATATCGATGTTCAATACTACTCCCAATAATATACTCGTGCTCAAATGTATAAAATATATTCTTTCTCTGTTTTGAGGTAATTACTCAAAATAACCTCTTAAAAGAGGTCACTACTATGAATTTACTCTGAACGCATTACTCGTTTAGAAATAAAAGTTTCTCCTTTCAAACTGTAAAAATGATAAAATTGGTAATCAATAGGTCCCTTAAACTTTACTCAAAATATCTCTTTAAACTTTCCTCAAAACTCCTCTTTACTTTCTGAAAATCAATTAAAGATAATTGTTCGGTTAAAAAAATCCTCATCAATAACTCAATGAATACTCAAATAATAGGGTTCATGCTGAAAAAAATAGACGTGAACAATCAAGTCAAGAACCTCAATGCATATTATATAGCCACTCAAAATTTAGGAATAGCAACTCAGAATTCAACAATAAACTCATATCAAGAATTATCAAAACTAAGGATGTAACCCTAGATTATTCTTTACTTATAGAAAGTAGATGTAGGGCGTGAGAACGAACTCAGTCCATCACTATGATAGCCTTACATACTTGGGAAGATTGAAGTTCTTAGAAAAATTGGATGAACGATAGAAAACCTAGCTTTCACCTCTTGGATCCTTTCTGTAAAACTTGAAAGCATTAATGAGAGTATTAGGGTTGATTAATATTGTTAAGGACCTTAATTAGATGTAAAAACGTCATGGGTTAGGCTTAGAAAGGGTGGGAAAACACTGAACTACCCCTTTTTAAAGGCTGATAAAAAATTGTCCACGGGACCATCTAAGGTTCGTGGTTTGATCTACGGACCGTAGATCCCATCCATTGAATTGATATTGAATTTTAAAGGCTGAAAAGTGTTGTTATGGGTTCAAATGTCGGCCCGTAGTAGTACTTACGGCCCGTCAGTTTGATCCATAGGTTTTTGGTCCAAAAAGTTGACTCTCAGTACTTTACCGACGACTTGAAATGATGGTTAGTCGTTCAACCGACGGATTGTAAGTTGGATCCGTCATTCACAAACTTAGAAACTCTGATATGGCAGTCTCTGGTAAATTGGTCATAACTTTTTACTCCGAGCTCAAAAAAAGGCGAACTTGGTGGCGTTGGAAATAGAACTCAAAGACCTCTAATTTGATAGTTCATGGGCCACCTAATTCTTTATGAGATGACAAATATGGCTGTTTGAATTTGAAATAAGTAGAATCTTATGTCAAAACTCAATCGATAATGAAGCGTTCAACTCAACTTTGTGCTAGGGGGTTCTTGTTACCTTAAGCCATATCCAAATTCATTCGAACACCAAAGAAATGACCTTTACACATATGAGAAATTTAAGAATCACCCGATATAATTTTTCATGTAAATAAAGAATGGTTCGGGCCTTATCTTAGAAATTTTCAAGGTGTTACAACAGATACCAATTGGACAAATCTCATGCCCCAAGACTACCCCTAGACATAACATGGTTCTTAGAGCTACAAGTGATCCCAAGCTAACCACATGGAATGGCATGACACTAAGATAACTTGAAATAGTGACTAAAGGTAAGGAAATGCAGAAATAACTAAAGTAGTCTATTAAACTCCAATAGACAAATATCTGGTTTAAAACATAAGATGAATGTAATGGCTATCTGAAAATCCTATGCTAGATGAATTGTTAGGAAAAGCCCCTAGCTAACTCTAGTTGTCTAAAATTGAAAGTAAATGACTGAAAACGGAACATAAGTGTTGTCCTCGAAAAGATGGGGACTCACCATCTGGTCTTCCGCTAGCTAGAGATAGTACTAATCGTGAGTCTGATATGGAGAGTTAGAATCTATATTATCAAACAATATAAGATAATGCATACTAAACATGATAACTGAACATGTTGAATCTATAAACATGTTGATGAAATGAACAAGTGAATAACATGAAAACTGAATAAACTGAACTGAAATATCTAAATACTTGATCATGCAATATTAAAAATATACTAACTGTGGGAGATACTAAAATAGAAATAAACCATGTGAGCTACTTCATGGAATTCAGTGTATTGCTCTCACATTGATTATAGAGCGTAAATACTTGCCAAGGTAAGAGACTTGATATTTGAGCTAAGGTAGATCTACTAGCTAAAGTCTATAAACACTAATCCTATGGTGACACATAGTTTTGGGATTTAGGGATTGCTTCTAAAGGTTCACGAATACTGATCAGAATCCTTCATCCCAAAATCTTCTCGGTGCTAAGTAATATTCCCAACAAAAATATGGATAATCCGAAAACAGTAATAATATAATAATACTAAACCATAATGATAACTGATAAATACTGAGTAGCTCATAAATCACGATAATTGAACATAATCTTAAAGAAACTTTATTTGAACCCATCTGAATCATGATATCTTAAAATATACTGAGAGATACATTATCTAAAAGCATCATAATTAATGACAATATGATAATATGAGACATGCATCTTAAATAGCAGAATTCTGAGTCATAAAATACTTTCATGCTATGGATTCATGAAAGTACCATTGAAAACATGGAATTATAATCAAAATCATACAATTGAAGACTAATCATGAAGAAGAAATTGAAATTAAATAAGAAGCCATGAAGATCGTAGAAACCCTAGGTTTAAAGAAAGAATAATGTCATGCCCCAAGCCAACACCCTAGACGTGACCGGCACTCGAGAACTATTTCTGATCCCAAAGTGAACCCTTGGCCTTAATAACTACTTAGCGAAAGAGTACTCAAGCGATAAAAGGCTTAAAAATATAATTTATCTCTATAAAACTCAACTGGAATATCTGAAAATACTTATTTGCAACAATCATAATAGTTTGCAAAACAATTTAACAATAACTCTGAGGATATCTCAAATCTAACCATATATGAAGCGTCTAAGTTTTACATGAACGTCGGGACAAGACCCTCAACGCCACAAAATAAAATGAAAAGAATGTGGCCCTCAGAAAGGCAAGGAGGACTCACCAAAACTCTCAAAAGGGTAGTGCAAGAGATCTCAATGAAGCGTCTGTTGATGATCCTGAACACCTATAGCTACATGATAAAATAAGATGTAGGTCGAAAGACATTAGTACATTGAATGTATGAGTATGTAATAATGCTAAATGAATAAATAACTGAACTGATAAGGCTAGGAGAATACTCACCTCAACTCAACTCAATGCAAAACAATATTAAGAGACGACATATTTAAATCTTTGTAAATAAAAGATACTAACTCAAGGATGTATATAAAAATACAATAAATTACTCTTTACTCTTATTTGGGAGATTCTCTAACCGACAACCATCACTATGAGCTATGTCATTATACAGTGTCTTGCCCACGCTGCCAGAACTTTCCTATACCTTTCCGGCGTATAGAACACCTCAACTAAGTGGATCCACTAAGCTCTACCCAAAGACATAAGGAAATCATCTAAAAAGTATGAATCATTTACCCATGTTGGCATACCTGGGTTATGAGGAACTTGAGTTATCTGAACTCATCCTCATATCGGTGCTCAATACTAATCCCAATAATATACTCGTGTGCTCAAATGTATATAACATACTCTTTCTCTGTTTTGAGGTAATTACTCAAAATAACCTCTTAAAAGAGGTCACTACTATGAATTTACTCTGAACGCATTACTCGTTTAGAAATAAAAGTTTCTCCTTTCAAACTGTAAAAATGATAAAATTGGTAATCAATAGGTCCCTTAAACTTTACTCAAAATATCTCTTTAAACTTTCCTCAAAACTCCTCTTTACTTTCTGAAAATCAATTAAAGATAATTGTTCGGTTAAAAAAATCCTCATCAATAACTCAATGAATACTCAAATAATAGGGTTCATGCTGAAAAAAATAGACGTGAACAATCAAGTCAAGAACCTCAATGCATAATATATAGCAACTCAAAATTTAGGAATAGTAACTCAGAATTCAACAATAAACTCATCTCAAGAATTATCAAAACTAAGCATGTAACCCTAGATTATTCTTTACTGATAGAAATTATATGTAGGGCGTGAGGACGAACTTAGTCTATCACTATGATAGCCTTACATACCTGGGAAGAACGAAGTTCTTGGCGAAATCGGAAGAACGATTGAAACCTAGCTTTCTCCTCTTGGATCCTTCCTTTAAGACTTGGAAGCCTTAAGGAGAGTATTATGGTTGATTAATACTGTTAAGGACCTTAGTTAGGTGAAAAAATGTCATGGGTTAGGCTTAGAAGAGGTGGGAAAAGACTGAACTACCCCTCTTTAAAACCTGATAAAAATCTTCTACGGGTCCATCTTCGATTTGTGGTTTGTTCTACGGACCGTAGATCACATCCGCGGAATTCATATTTAAATTTTCAGCTCAAAAATTCATTCTATGGGTCAAATCTACGACCCGTTGAAGTTTCTACGAACCGTAAGTCCAATCCGTAGACTTAATACTAAATTTCAAGATCAAAAGTCCATTTACGGATCCAATCTACAGCCCGTAGAATGGATCCGTAGAAAAGGGATCCCAAAAATTGAGTCTCTGAGCTTTTTTGACGACTTGCCAGTATGGGTCGTAGTTCCATCTATGGCACGTACATTGGATCTGTAGTTCACAGACTCAGAAAACTCTGATATGACTGTTTCTGGTAAAATGGCCATAACTTTTTACTCCGTGATCAAAAAAAGGAAAACTTGGTGGTGTTAGAAAGAGGACTCAAATTCCTTCAATTTGGTAGGTTATGGGACACCTAATTTATTATGGGCTAGGAGATATGATTGTTTGAAATTGACCTAAGTAGAATACTATGTCAAAACTTCATCGATAATGAAGCTTTCAACTCAACTTTGTGCTAGGGGTTTCTTGTGACCTTAAGTCATATTCAAATCCATTCGAACAACAAGGAATTGACCCTTACACATGTGACCAATTTAAGAATCACCCGATACAATTTTTACATGCAAATAAAGAATGGTTCGGATCTTAGATTAGAAATTTTCGAGGTGTTACAATATCTCCCCCTTGGAATTATTCGTTCTCAAATGATGGATGAACTGAGAATGAAGAGGGTAGGGAAATGTTTAACACCCCAATTTAGTTTTAAATACACATAAAACTCATGTGCATTTTTAAATGAAGAAATAATTGAGAAATAAGAAATTAATGCAAAAATTGGTTCACAAATAACATAAGAGTATTAAGTTTCTTAAAATTGACGAAATCCAACCAGAAATCGACCTACAAACAAATGATATTTAATTTCATATCTTTGGGGCTCAGAATCTTAACTTGGTAAATCAAAGAAAAAAAACATAATGGGTGTTATTAGAAAATGAATAGAATAAAGGTAGAATGATGTACCGAATATTCATACGAGAAAAACACATTGAAAATTGCCTTTATCGAAATTTCCTAGCTTCCAAAATGTCAAAACAAAAATCCTAGCTTCTATCCTTTTATAAAATCACTAACATTATTCGTGGCGACCTTTTTTGCGTTAGCAACAAAAGATTTGATTTTGTGATGCCTTCAGTGTCTACCCCTTTGTTTTCTCCACAAAAGGTTCGCGTTCTCGACACTAGCTACACGAATACCTAATAAAAATGGTAAAAGGGCCATAATTTTCTCATACGAACTTGAAAAATGCAATGATTCTTTTTTCTATGGTTCAAAAATTACGATATGAATATAATGGTTCGATATAAACACCATCTGGATCATATTTTATTCAGGGGGTATCATTACATCTCAACGACAATTAAACACCAACATTTGAACAAGCAGCCTAAAATCTAAAACCCCCCAGACACAAACCAATAGCGCAACATGATCAAATAACAAGTTTCAGACCTCTTAGAATCATCACATCACCCATATGAGGTTGTCTAGACTAAAAATTTACCGTGGTCAAACATAGCTCCTTAAATCTCAAACTCAAGATCAAATCCACATATCAGTCTCAAATATCATTGAATTTATTTTAGAACGGAAGATTAGAGGATTCTTAGAAATTGTAACACACACTATATTAAAATAAAAACAACGGAAGGTGCAATATTTTTGTCCCTATTATTATTTTTTGGATATTTAAATATTGAAAAAATGCACCTGATTTGCAAAAATACAGCATATGAGTAATTACTAAAAAAAATAATCCGGAATTAGTTGATTTGCTAAGTTGAGATGCAATGGAGTTATACTGACAAAACAAATAAGACGATACTAGTTATTTGAGTTTTCAAAATATACTCCTCAATATCCGTGACTAAAAATTAGATAGTGCTACATTTCTCTATGTAATGTTAGAGGACAATTATGGGACTTACTAATTTCACAATGTGTAAATAGCTTTTTTTTTGTAGCATTTTCATGCTGAATAATTTTTTATGTTAGAGCATGGTAAATGAAATGGAGGCTCTCCTATAGTGTCTTGTGCAACAAGGATATACATCAAGATTAAAAATAAAGTGGTTCTAAGATCAACTTTTGAGTGAAGTGTTGACCGGTCAAAAACATGCATGTTCAGAAGAACAAGAGTAGAAGAAATGAGGATGATAAGATGAATGGCAGGCATACGAAGAGATACATGATTAGGAACAGAAATATTCAAGTCAAAATTGTAGTGACCTCCGTGGTGATAACAATGAGGGAGGTGAGACTAAGATTGTTTAAATACGTGAAAGGAGATGCATATATGCTTAGGTTAGGAGGTGTGAGGTTTAGCTAAGATTTATATTAGAAGAGGTAGAGGTAGACAGAAAAAATATTGGGGAAAGATGATCAACCGGAGATGACCCTAGATAGGAGGAGTTGTAGGTCGAGGAGTAGAATCGAAGGTAAGTAGATAGTGGAGCGTTTTCTACTTTTCTTTAGAAGTATTAATATTACTCTCCTACTTGTTTTCTTTATCAAATGTTTTATTACATATTGCTTCTTTTGCATCGATTATATTATTATTATGTTGCTACTGCTTTCTTCGACATTATTTTCAGTATGACTTTTTTCACTACTGTATTTTCTTTCTATACTTAATTTGGATAACTTTTACTTGAGTTGAGGATCTATTGAAAATAATCTATCTACCTTTTTAAGATGAGGATAACGTTATGTACACACCATGCTTCCCAAACCCTGCCCATAAATTACAATAGGTATGTTAAATTTATTATAATAAATTTGTAGTCAATACAGTTCATCTCAATTGCAAAGAAATGTCACATTTTTCAGATCTCTTCTCATCAATATTATGTACTAAATCACTCTAAATATTATAGTAATGATAATTATGAGAATTCCACAAAGCGAAGTTAGTTCTTTTTGTAGTATTTTAAGTGAATTAATAAATTTGTAATAAGTGCAATTTACCTCACAAGGAAAAAAAAAATATATGATCATATTTCTTCTCACCAATATCATGTACAGGAATAGTTTATGTAGTACACGATAAAACTATAAAACTATGTTGGATATTTAAATTGTGAAATATTTCTGCATTTACCGTGACGAGGAATTAGATTATATTGGATTATTTATACTTATTGTTATAGAAAATTTAATTTGATGACAAATTATGAGGTTCATTTCAATGACTTTCACTAAGCAGAACAAATTCTTATTTGTATTTTCTGGTTAAGTTGTAAGTTTACAATTTTTATTCTTCTAAAGTCTGACGCTCCTCAAGATATTTATGGTGTAGACATTTGATAATGTAGAACCCTTATACACCATACAAATATTGTGTATTTATAATAAATTATTTATCAAAATGATAAAAATGAAAATAAAATAATATACCTCACATATACTAAAAGTTTAATATCAATTAAAAGATGCATGATTAGATGACAACAATTGATGAATAACTAAATGCAACAATCTAAGTTTTAAATTACACAATTCAAATTATGTAATTCTATTAAATCCACATATCAACTATAAATTTGACCCGAATATCATGACAAAAGTGCTACATGTCACTTCATCAATTTTTTATCACCATCCAAATTAGACAACACATTGGTAGTAGCTGAATCTGGCAAATCCAGAGAACTCTTCAAGAAAATCTGGACGGTCATTGAGAAGTACAGCAACCTACAAATATAAGAAAATAATATTAGCGAACAAGAACATAAAGATCGTCTATAATATCTATGGACCCAAATTATAAAATAAATTTACCTCATGGTACAACTCTTTGACATCCTTGCGCTCCTTCCTACTCTTGTTCATAATATCTAGGAAGGATTTGTACTCATGGTTATTTACTAAATGTTTCTGCAAGAAGGTATAAGTCAATAAGGTATGACTAAAGTTTTTTGAAGAAGAAAAAGACACACTTTTATTAGTAAAATCATGAGGTAATAGAAATGTAGCCTTTATTTTGTTTACTAAGCTGAACACTTGCTCAAAGTAAATTGGTTTCTTCGGAGGAAGCTTGACTTCATTATTAAGGATTATATCAGAGCCACAAGGCAAGAAAGGATTTATTACAAGGAGTAAACGAGTCAATGGATTGGGAGTAACTGAATTTTTTAAGTATTCAGTGAACTCATCTAGCAAATCAGGATGGTCATTGAAAAGTACCGCAACCTACACATATAAGAAAATAGTAGTAACAAACAAGAGCATAAAGGTTATCTATAATATCCATGTATCCAATTTTTTTTTAAAACGTTATCACCTCATGGTGTACTTCATTGGTGTCCTTGCTCTCTTTCTTATACATCTTCATAACATCTACGAATGATTTGTACTCATGGTCATTTCCTAAACGTTTCTACAAGAAGTTATAATTCAGTAAATTAGGAAAAAAGTTTTTAAATAAGAAAGAATCCTACTTTTATTAGTAAAATCATAAGATAACAAAAACGTAACCTTTATATTTTTCACAAATTTGAGTGCTTCTTCATTGTAAGTTGTTTTCTTCAGAGAAGCCTTGTCTTCATCTTTGAGCATTATTTTATAGCAACTAGGCACGAAAGCATTATATCCAAGAAGCAAACTAGGATGTCCTTTAAACAATTCTCTCACTCTTTCTATGACACCAACATGATCAATTTTGTGAGGAATATTCAAAGACATAGTCCCACATAAATCACCAAATTAGAATAGAAACTAATAAGAATCATGACAAAAGGCAAAATATAGTTGCAAACTTTCGAGCCTTAAGCTGTTTCATAATATCAAGGAACATGTCATACTTTTCTACTTGGTCTACAAATATGTTCTTAACCTCCCTCACATAAGACAACGCATCAACTGAATCTATGCTGCTACCATACCTAATTCATCCAAAAGATAGAAAAAACAAATACATCAGAACCATAGCCAATAATAGCCACTCAAATACATTGCGGTAAAATCAAGGATGTGGTCTAACATTAAGTAAAATGGGTGAAAAAATAGAAGATTATAGCTCAAATTCTAGTAAAGACGGGTAATATATCTTCACACCTGACTAAATCATGGAAGACAGAGTAACTACATATGTAGTGGTTGGACATAGAAAATGGAATATTTGAGACACGCACAAACTTGGAAGGATTAATATTAAATTTTTCATTAGATGTTATGTAGAAACTCGATCTACCATCTGTTCCAACTGAGCATCGAAACACATGCTCATATGTTCTAATTTTAAAAAAAAATTGTGTGCATTCTCAATCATCGCTAGCTACATAAGATAACTATATAAAATAAATTATCTCATTTAATTATACACTTCGATACTTATTGGAACATGCTTGAGGTTTTAAGTCTTAATAAGGGCAATGTGTATGAATAAAGAAGGTGGCATATTTTAAGCGGTTACGAATTTATGTTATTGATACTTGAAAACAACGCAAAAGGTTTTCTAAAATTCAAATTGAAAGTGTCTGATAAAAAACACTTTATCATGTGTTCACGTGCTCAATATAATTTGAACAAATTATAATTCGAGTATTTAAATGAAATCTTATTTAAGGGGACTATTAGTAAATTAAGTCAACTTGTAATGTTCTTAAATGCAATTAGTAGTTAAGTTACATTCTCATTCACCTAAATCCAATGCTTAATTTGGGCAAAAAAAAGCTTGGGAAAGTCATGTGTATAAAAATCATCACATACATAGAAAAAATCAATAGAAGACATAGAACCTACGATTCTCCATGAGCAGAACAAAATGGCCGCTTAAATGGTGGTGTATCATTTACATCGGGTCTCAATCGCTTCATGCTGCAAAAATAGGACAAAAACAACAACAAGTTTTACTATAAGAAAACTCAAAAATGAAAAAAAGATATTTTCATTCTATAAAAGAGCTCACCTTTTGAGGTTCTCCAAGAAAGAAAAATCGAAAGTCCTAGAAGATCTATCAACAAAAAAAGGGAGCTAAATCAATGGTTTAGATCTGGAAAAAAAATCTTCTTTCAATTGATTTTTCACTACCTTCTCCTTTCCCCTCTTCTTTTTTCCTCCTCTTGGACTCGAAAAAAACTACAACACACACTTAAGTTTGAGAAACAAGGAGGTGAGACAGTTAAATGAATAGAGGAAAAAAATTGTTGATGTATATCTTATGTAATGTAACTCAGTTTGCATTAAATATTTACTTCCAATAGTGACATGTGTGGTAAAAAAGGTGTAATTTTAATGGGCTCAAAATTAGTGACATGTGTGCACATGTTGAAGTGCATGAATGAGCCCAATTTCTTTTATGCCCCGCTTTCATTTATCAATCAATTTCCCCAAATTGAATGTAAATTAGGGAAGAAGTTTATTGCATATAAATAATTTTTTCATAATAAAACCATATTAACTTGACCAAAAAATATTACTCAAAAATCTCTACCTATACTATGATTGATTGTTCTTTATTCATATTTAAATGAATTTTTCTTTTACATAAATTTGCAAATTTAAGATGAACTGGAGTGATGCTGACTAGACACTAACATAACTTTGAATATTTTGAATTTTAAGATTATGCTTATCAATTTTCATGCTAAAAAATGAGACTATTTTGATCATACTAGATCACTCTAGGTTACATTTGACTTCAGTGATAAGATTTACAAATATTACAAATAAGACCAATTGACTTTTTGGTTAAGTTATAAATATGTGGTCATTGTAATCCATCTCGAAATGAAAAATTAATCATGGTTAAATCCCATTTCACTAATATACGTATTGATATCAGATTACTTGATTTGCAATAGAATACTAAAATTGTTGAATATTTAATTTCAAGTTATGATCGCCATTGCAAACTTGCTACAAAATTACTTCTAAGACATCAGATAATAATGGTAAACTTTTTCCATCGACAATTGATTTTATTTTTTTGTAGTATATTTAAAAAATCCTTTTAATTTATTTGCAAACTTAGATGTAATGAAGTTATATCAATAAGATAATAAGACGCTATTAGATATTTGAATTTTGAAGTTATACTACTCAATATATAGAGTTATTTACATTTTCCACCCCTAGCAGGTGCATCCTTTAGGGATTTGTATCTAATCCTATTACTTTTAATAATTTACGCCCTAAGTTCTTTATTTTCTTGAAAAACAATAAAACGCCCTTGAAATATCCATGGCCCATGGGCCTCTTTGAAAGGATTCAGGTTGGCATCACCTCTATGGGAGCACTACTGAAGATCTTGCCCGTGCCTCCAAGAGAGCCTTCCACTTCCACTGTTGTTGCTAGTACTAAGGCCCTTTAGGGATCCTTTGAGTCCCTCGTTCAAGCCCACATGAACCTCTTAGCTAATTTTGATGCTTAGAAGAAAAAAGAGGTACTTCTGTGACAAGCTGCTAGTTAGGATATGAAAGGGTATGAAATCCCTTTTGAGTACCTTGGCGCTGTGTTCAAGATCACCACAGGAGACTATGAGGGATGTGCAGGATTTCTCATTATTCAGCGGAGCAACAAATTGAGATCCCGCGGGTAAGGCACAACCAACAATGTGACGAATTGTTAGGCAGTAGTTAGTATCTCTCCCTCCCCTCCTTGTCCCCTGTTTCTCCTCCCTTTTAGCTTTTGATATTGGGTGGTTGTTGCCCTGCTTAGGGCTTGTATCAAATAATTACTTTTTTGCATTTATTTTATGCCCTTGGATAATTTGGCATGCTGTTGGTGGCACTAGATACTATTGGCCACATTTTTGACCCGCTTTGAATTTATGCTTATGATTTCCCACGATTTGAGTAAGTATTAACTGAACAAGTGAAGTATCAAAACATTATCTTAGATTATACCCATTGCCTCAGCTCTTTCATGTAGCACTCAGTTGCTATAATAAACTATGCTATGGTCAACTAGACCTCGTCATGGCGAACCTAAGTGACCTGATTGGCTTCACTATACAAAAGTTTTCTACGACAAAAGGCACTTCTCTATGGTGATCCTAAGTTATTCTTTGAACTTCGTATAGCGATTACCCTTTCACTATAGTGAAGCTCGCTAGGGCGAAAAATGCTTCTTTATGGAGAATGACAAACAATAGCATAGTGCTCCAAAATTGACAGTTGGGTTGTGATAGGCTGGGAGACTTCGGTTGATATCCTTGTGGGGGCGGCGTCCCGCAGTGCCTAGCCTTGTGTGGAGCTGGTTGGTGGTGGCCTTATTCGGTTCGAGGCAGCTAGCTCCAGTCCGAGTCTGACGTTACAAGGTTAGACTCCGTTATTTCTAGCTTAAGACTGTTGAGCGAGGGCTGCTAGCTCTAGTCCGAGGCTGATATTACAAGGTTAGAGTCCGTTATTTCCAGCTTGAGAATGTTGAGCGAAAGATGTTATTTTCCAGTCCGAGGCTAACGTTACATGGTTAGAGTCTGTTATTTCTAGCTTGAGATTGATGGTTTGGGTTCGAGGCCCAGGTTCAATTATTTACGGTTCGAGGCCGTTATTTCTAGTCTGAGGCTGACGTTACACAGTTAGAGTATGTTATTTCTAGATTGAGAGTAATGATTTGTGTTCGTAGCCTAGGTGCTATCTCTATAGGGTTCAAGGCCCAGGTGCTATATTTATTGGGTTCGATGCCCATAGGTGTTAAGGGTTTTGGAGTTGGGTTCCCTTGTTTGTTTCCATAGCGTAGATTCTCTATGTACCTATCGGGCTTATGGGGCTCGTTTGGGTTTTTGTTTATCCGTGCTTGAGTGTGCCTAGCAGGTCTTATGGGGGTCAATTGGATTTAGTTGTGATATTCTTAGCTTTACTTTCCGTTTACACTGTTCCAATTCTGTGACCTCTGTTGTGTTTGATTCTATCTTGTCTCCCTGGTTTTAACTTTCTTGCTCAGTCGGCCTATGATGCCTACTGGGTAGCTATTGTTTTGGTACTCATGCTACACTCTGCATTTGTTTTCGTGATGCAGGTCCGAGCACCAGTTCTCAGCGTTGAGTTCGAGCTTGCAGCTGTCTGTTCAGGAGACGAGGGTAACCACATGGCATTCTGGGATTACCTGCCTCCTTCTGTATTTATATTTTGACTTGTCTTTTGCTTTCAAGACAGTTTGTTTCTGTGGTCCACTTTTTCGACTTGTACTCTCTTCAGTAGTTCTATACTTGTGACTTCCAGGTTCTGAGAGGTGTCTTGTGTATATATATAGTTTTGTTTTTGTTTCTGCCTTCTCTTGTGTGTTCTCGTTTGTGTTTCTGCTTAGCTGAGGTTAGTTTCAACCCTTAGTCCCATTACTATTAAGTTTTGGGATAGGGTTTTGGCTGGCCTACTCGTGGGGTGGTAGGCGCCATCATAACTCGAGAAATCGGGTCATGAAAAGTTGATATCATAGCCCCAGGTTCGTTGGTCTCACCTGTACAGAGCTAGCAACTAGTAGAGTCTAGTAGATCGGTGAGGAGACGTGGGTGACTTATCTTCGGGAGGCTACAGGGTGTCCGTAGGAGGTTTTCTTGCTTTGATTCATGTTCGTGCGTCGTTGTCTGATTTGTTTCATGAAATCTCACTTGCTTCACTCTGTTGCGGGGATGGCTCGCACGCGCAGTAGAGATCGACCCCGAGGTCAAGGTGGTGCTGCAGCAGCAGGCCGTGATAGAGCAAGGACTCCAGAGCCAGAGCCGAAGCCTCGTAGAGAGAAGATTCCTCCCCAGTCAGTAGGACAGGGACTAGCCCGGCCACCGCCCGCACCAGCCGCTGCCCGTTATCTTCATACCATGCTTGCCCTGATTCTAGCTGCTATCGGAGGTATGAAGCAATAGCAACAGCCGGCCCTAGCACCAGTCCCAGAGCCGCTTCCAGCATAGCAGGGCCACCCTGCGGTAGCGGCTCTAGAGGTTCATCAGCCTCCAGCACCGGCCGCGGTTTAGCTGGACCCTTTGGATGGGGTTATGCCATTTCGAGAGCATAAGATGCTTGGAGTGTTTCTCAGGCTATCACCGCCGAAGTTTTCCGGGGTTGTAGGGGAGGACGCCCATGATTTTATTACTACTTTCCGGGAGTGAGTGCAGACTTTGGGCCTAGTTGAGTCGAGGGGAGCTGACTTCACGACATATCAGCTAGACGGACAGGCCAGACAATGGTGGCGTTCTTTCATCGAGATAAGACAAACTGGATCACCACCGGTATCGTGTACGGAATTTTCAGAGGCTTTTCTGGCCAGATTTATTCCATGGAGCATCAGGAATCGACTTCATGATGAGTTCTAGAGGTTGGAGCAGGGCTCCATGACAGTATTCTAGTATGAGGCCAGATTTCTTGAGTTATCTCGCCATGCCACCATGATTTTGCCTATAGAGGAGGAGTGGGTCCGATGTTTTGTTAGAGGTTTGAGGCTGCAGTTGAGGATTGAGTCGCAGTCTATGTTATCAGCGGGCCGTTCTTTTTTCGATGTAGTGGACCATGCCCGCACTATTAAGTGGCTCCGTCGCAAGGCCCATGGGGGCAGCGGCAAGAGGGCCAAGCTAGATAATAGCTACGGTGGGACCTATCATAGGCCGAGGGATACCCGAGATCGAGTTCATCAGAGGTTCCAGCCAGGTAAACCTAGTCGGCTATTCCAGGCTTCATTACAGATCTCAGAGGGTGACCAGCACCATCAAAGTGGGCATAGTGCCGGCCCGAGATGGGTTCATCAGGTCAGAGTGGCCGTCCTCCAGTGGTGAGCAGATCTTCGCAGGGTTACTATACTTGTGGGGAGCTTGATCATTGTTCTAGGGAGTGCCCTGTCTCCAGGTCAGCTTTACTAGCTCCTCAGTCGGCGAGACCGGTTTCAGCGGTAGAACCTCTAGCTAGGGGAGAGGGTCAGCAGCAGGGTGCTCGGGGAGGTTCTCCGGGAGGCAGGACAGGTGTTAGAGTGGATGCATGGAGTAGAGGCGCTCAGGGCCATTTCTATTCAGCTCCAGCCAGAGCAGAGGCCGAGGCATCTGATGATGTGATCACAGGTATGGTTCTTTTATGCCATGAGTCCGCTTCAGCCTTATCTGATCCTGGTTCTACTTATTCGTATGTGTTGGCGTATTGTGTGCCTCGATTAAGAGTGAGTCTTGAGCCCTTATCTATGCCTTTGTGTGTTTCGACCCTAGTAGGGGATTCTTTAGTAGTGGATCGAGTTTGTAGATCTTGTGTGGTGACTATTCAGGGAAAGGACACACTGGTTGATCTGATTGTGCTTTGTATGGTAGATTTTGATGTGATTTTAGGTATGGATTTGCTATCCCCTTACTAGGCCGTCTTGGATTGCTATGTCCAGACCATTACTTTAGCCATGCATGGTATTCTATCGGTGGTGTGGCAGGGCTCTCGTAATCACATGCCGGTCGAAGTGATGTCTTATATTCAGGCTCGGAGGCTAATGGCTGACAGATGTTTGGCATATTTGGCGTATGTTAGAGATGTTAGTAGGGAGGGCCCTACAGTTAATTCAATGCCTATAGTCTGAGAGTTTGTTGATGTGTTTCATGAAGACCTTCCTGCCCTACCCCCAGAGCGAGATATTAACTTTTCCATTGATTTGGATCTGGGTACTCGTCCTATTTCTATCTCACCGTACCGTATAGCACCGGCAGAGCTCAAGGAGCTCAGTGTTCAGCATCAAGATCTCTTAGGTAAAGGGTTCATTTGGCCTTGTGTATCTCCTTGGGGTGCCCCAGTTCTGTTTGTGAAGAAGAAGGATGGCACCATGCGGATGTGTATTGACTACAAGCAACTGAATAAGGTGAAGGTGAGGAACCGTTACCCCATGCTTCGTATTGATGATCTGTTCGAACAGCTTCAGGGTGCCGCAGTGTTTTCTAAGATTGACTTGAGATCTGGCTACCATCAGTTGAGGGTTAGAGCAGTGGACATCCCTAAGACAACATTTAGGACCCGTTGCAGCCATTATGAGTTCCTAGTGATGTCTTTTGGGTTGACTAATGTCCCTGCCGCTTTCATGAACTTGATGACTCGTGTATCCAGGCCGTATCTTGACTACTTCATCATATTTTTTATTGATGATATCTTGGTATACTCGCGGAGCCATGTTGAGCATGAGCAGCATATGAGGAAAGTGCTCCAGATTTTGAGAGATCATTAGCTTTATGCTAAGTTCTCAAAGTGCGAGTTCTGGCTTAAGTCTGTAGCATTCTTGGGGCACGTGGTGTCCAAGGATGGCATTATGGTGGATCTATCGAAGATTGAGGTTATCCGTGATTGGGCTAGGCCCACTTCTGTGACTGAGTTTCAAGCTTCGTTGGATTGGTAGGGTACTACAGACGCTTTGTCGAGGGTTTCTCCACTATAGCTGCACCTCTGACTCGATTGATTGCCAGGATGTTCCCTTTGTGTGGTCGGAGGAGTGTGAGAGGAGCTTTCTGAGGCTCAAGGAGTATCTTAATACCGCTCATATATTGACTCTTCTGGTTGAGGGCTAGGGCTTCACGATTAATTGCGACACATTCGACATTTGTTTGGGTTGTGTTCTGATGCAGCAGAGCCGGGTTATTGCTTATGTGTCGAGATAGCTTAAGCTTCATGATTGCAACTACCCCACCCATGATCTGGAGTTGGCAGCGATAGTTTTCGTGCTTAAAATCTTGAGGAATTACCTTTATGGAGTTCGTTGCGAGATATATACTGACCATCAGAGCCTTTAGTACATCATGAGCAAGAGGGATCTTAATTCGAGGCAGCACCGCTGGATTGAGCTCCTGAAGGACTATGATCTCTCTATTCTCTACCACTTGGGCAAGGCGAATGTAGTAGTAGACGCCTTGAGTCGGAGGGCAGGGAGTATGGGTAGTCTAGCCTTCTTTTCTGTTTTAGAGCGGCCCTTGGCTTTGGACATTCAGTCCTTAGCCAATCAGATGATCAGGCTTGATTTTTCAGATTCAAGTCGGGTGTTATCTTATATGGGGGTGCAGTTATCTCTGCTTTATCAGATCTGTAGCCGTCAGTTTGAGGATGAGGCATTGGTGGCACTCAGAGGCAGGGTTTTGGCAGGTGATTTGGAGCAGGTTACCCTAGATTCAGATGGGGTTTTGAGGTTTGCTGGCCGTTTGTGTGTTACTATTGTTTGTAATTTGATCCAGCTGATCCTTAGTAAGGCCCATGATTATAGATATTCTATCCATCCGGGCACAGCTAAGATATATCGTGATTTGACGCAGCACTACTGGTGGAGCGGTATGAGGAAGGACATCTCTCACTATGTGTCATGTTGCTTGTGTTGCCAATAGGTGAAGGCCGAGTATTTGAGGCCTAGGGGAAAGTTGCAGAGGTTGCCCATTCCTGAGTGGAAGTGGGAGTGGGAGCGCATCACCATGGACTTCGTCGTGGGGCTGCCACGAACTTCTAGAGGTTTTGATAGCATTTGTGTTATCGTGGATCGATTGACCAAGTCAGCATACCTCCTTCCAGTTCATTCTTCTTTCAGTGTTGAGAGGTTAGCCCGTATCTATATTAAGGAGGTAGTCTGTCTGTATAGTGTGCCTATTTCTATCATTTCAGACCGGGGTTCACAGTTCACTTCAACCTTTTGGATTGTACTTCTGAAGGAGTTGGGCACCCATGTCGATCTTAGCACAACTTTTCACCCGCAGACCGATGGCCAATTAGAGCGTACTATCCCGGTTCTTAAGGATTTGCTCAAGGCCTGTGTTATGGATTTTGGAGGCCAGTGGGACTTGTTCTTGTATTTGGCAGAGTTTGCGTACAACAACAGCTACCATTCCAGCATTCAGATGGCCCCATTTGAGGCCTTATATGGTAGGCGTTATCGCACTCCAGTTAGTTGGTTTGAGTCTACGGAGCCTACGCCTCGGGTTACAGATCTATTTCAGGAGACCTTAGAGCATATAAGGTTGATTAAGGATAGGCACAAGACAGCTCAGAGGAGACAGCAGAGTTTTGCATATCGTAGGCGTCGACCATTGAGATTTGTCGTGGGTGATAAAGTATTCTTCTGAGTATCTCCCATGAAGGGCATGATCAAATTCGGGAGGCAGGGCAAGCTTAGCCCCAGGAATATTTGGCCTTTTGAGATTTTAAGGGCAAAGGGTGAGGTGGCCTATGAGTTAGCTTTACCTCTAGCATTCTTAGCTATTTATCAAGTTTTCCACGTTTCAATGTTGCGTCGGTATGTTCCAGATGAATCTCATGTGCTCCAATATGATGCCGTTGAGATGGATGATCACCTGGCCTATATAGAGGAGCCAATTTCTATTTTTGCTAGATATGTGAGGTAGCTGAGGTCGAGAGCCATTCCTGTAGTTAAGGTCCGTAAGAGGTACCGTCCAGTTGAGGAGGCTACCTGAGAGACTGAGCGGGAGATGTGGGAGCCATTCCCTTGATTATTTCAGCCCTCTGGTATTTCTTGACTCTTACTTTCGTGTACGAAAGTCCTTTTAGTACTGGATGTTGTAATGACCCTTCAGGTCATTTGAGTATTTGTGACTCTTTTCTGTCGTTAGAGCATTCCTGTAGTGACCCCAAGTCATTTTTGACTTGCTGGCACTTGAAGTTCGGTTGCCTGGTCGTTCGTTTGGTTTTTATGCCTGTTTTGGAGCTTTTGAACCTTGAAAAGTTGATTTCGGTCATAACTTCAGGTAAACGACCTCAGATTTGAATTTTGACGGTTCTATCAACTCCAGAGCGGCCAAATTAGGCTAGAAGCTTGGTTGGCCTGAGTCCCGGGGCTTCCGGTGTGATTTCGGGGCTAGTTAGCTTTTTAGCCTTCAAAAAGTTTCTTAAAGTTGACTTCGGTCAACATTCTTGATAAACGTGCTCAGATCAGAATTTCGTCAGCGCGGTTAGTTTTGGAATGCCGAGTTGGCCTAGAATGACCTCTCGAGAACTTCCGGGAGCTTCTGATCAAATTTCGAGGCCGCCGGTAGATTTTGGCAAAATCGGCCCAATGGGTGTGGGACCCACTTTTCTTCGAAATGACCTCGTATGGAAATTTTGACTACGCCATTCAGTCCGAAACATTGAATTTTATTGGGTAGCATATCTCATTGCGTGCATGGGATTCCGAACAAATTTCGGGCACCCCATCGGAGTTTTGGAATTATCCAAAACTCAGGTAGTGCAGCTGATGTCTGCAGACACCTCTTCTCTCCGTGTTCACGGGATAGGTTTTGCATTCACGGAGGTGTAAGTGTGTCTACTCCGCGTTCGCGGGCAAGTGGCCGCATTCGCAGAGGTTTGAGGTATACTTCTCCACATTTGCATATAGGACTCCGCATTCGCGGAGGTCTGGGAGTCTTGGGGGAGTCTTCTCTCCGCGTTCGTGGATAGGGTTCCGCGTTCACGGATAGGGCTCCAAGTTCACGAATAGGGTTCCACATTCGTGGAGGTGTGAATCTCTTCTCTCCGTATTCGCAGGCCCATGGCCGCGTTCGCGGAGTGGTGTTAAGTTTTGAGATAGGGTTTTGGCTGGCCTACTGGTGGGGTGGTAGGCACCATCATGACTCGAGAGATCGGGTCGTGGCAACTTTCAACTAAACTTTTTGCTAGGGTGTTCTTGTTCCCTTACGTCATATCCAAATCCATTCGAACACCAAATAAATTACCTCTACACATATGAGCAATTTAAGAATCATCCGATATAATTTATAATGCAAGTAAAGAATGGTTTGGGCCTTAGCTTAGAAATTTTCGAGGTGTTACAACAGATACCAATTGGACAAATCTCATGCCCCAAGACTACCCCTTGAAAGGACATGGTGCTTAGAGCCACAAGTGATCACAAGCTAACCACATGGAATGGCATGACACTAAGATAACTTGAAATAGTGATTGAAGGTTAGGAAATGCGGAAATAACTAAAGTAGTCTATTAAACTCCAATAGACAAATATCTTGTTTAAAACATAAGATGAATGCACTGCTAGATGAATTGTTAGGAAAACCCCTAGCTAACTCTATCTGTCTAAAATTGAAAGTAAATGACTGAAAAAGGAACATAAGTGTTGTCCTCGAAAAGATGAGGACTCACCATCTCATCTTCCGCTAGCTAGAGATAGTACTAACCGCGAGCTTGATATGGAGCGTCAGTCTCTGTATTATCAAACAATATAAGATAATGCATAATAAACGTGATAACTGAACATGCTAAATCTGTAAACATGTTGATGAAATGATAAAGTGAATAACATGAAAACTGAATAAACTGAACCGAAATATCTAAATGTGGGAGATACTAAAATTGAAATAAACCATGTGAGATACTTCATGGATTTCAGTGTATTGCTCTCACATCGAAAAGAGACTGTCAATACTTGCCATGGTAAGAGACTTGATATATTAGCTAAGGTAGATCTACTAGCTAAAGTCTATAAATACTAATCCTATGGTGACACATAGTTTTGGGACTTAGGGATTGATTCTAAAGGTCCATGAACACTGATCAAAATCCTTCATCAAAAAATCTTCTCGGTGCTATGTAATACTCCCAAATATAATATGGATAATTCAGAAACAGTAAAAATATAATAATAATAAATCATAATGATAACTGATAATTACTGAGTAGCTCATAAATCATGATAACTAAACATAATCTGAAAGATACTTTATCTGAAAGCATCTGAATCATGATATTTTAAAATATACTGAGAGATACATTATCTAAAAGCATCATAATTAATGACAATATGATAATCTGAGACATGTATCTTAAATAGTAGAATTCTGAGTCATTAAATACTTTCATGCTATGGATTCATGAAAATACCATTGAAAACATGGAATTATAATCAAAATCATACAATTGAAGACTAATCATAAGAAGAAACTGAAATTAAATAAGAAGCCATGAAGATCGTAGAAACCCTAGGTTTAAAGAAAGAATAATGACATGCCCCGAGCCTGCACCTTGAATGTGGCCGGCACTCGAGAACCATTTCAGATCCCTAAGCGATCCCTTGGCCTAACTAACTACTTAGCGAAAGACTACTAAAGCAATAAAAGGCTTAAAAACATAATTTATCTCAATATAACTCAAATGGAATATCTGAATATATTTATTTGCAACAATCATAATGGTTTGCAAAACAATTTAACAATAACTCTGAGGATATCTCAAATCTAATAATTTATGAAGCCTCAAAGTTCAACATTAACGCCGAGACAAGACCCTCGATGCCCCAACATAAATACGGAAATGAAAAGAATGTGGCCCTCCGAAATGCAAGGAGGACTCACCAAAACTCTCAAACGGGAACTTAATTAGGTTCAAAAACGGCATGGGTTAGCCTTTGAAGGGATGGGAAAAAACTGAACTATCCCTTTCTAAAAGGTGATAAAAACCTTCTACGGGTCCAACTATGGTTAGTGGTTTGTCCTACGGACCGTAGATCACATCCGTGGAATTCATATTAAATTTTTACCGCTAAAAACTTCAGTCTATGGGTCAATTCTATGACCTGTTGAAGTTTTTACGGACTATAGGTCTTATCCGTAGACTTAATACTAAATTCCAAGCTCAAAAGTCAATTTACGGGTCCAATCTACGGCCCGTACAAGTTCCTACAGCCCGTAGAATGGATCTGTAGAAAACGGATCCAAAAAATTGAGTCTCTGAACTTTTTTTGATGACTTGCCAGTATGGGCCGTAGTTCCATTTATGGCCTGTACATTTGATATGTAGTTCAGAGACTAAGAAAACTCTGATATGGCAGTTTCTGGTAATATGGTCATAACATTTTACTCCGAGCTCAAAAGAAGGGAAACTTGGTGTCGTTGGAAGAAGGACTCAAAGTGCTTCAATTTTGTAGGTCATGGGACACCTAATTTATAATGGGCTAGGATATATGACTTTTTGAAGTTGACCTAAGTAGAATATTATGTCAAAACTTAATCGATAATGAAGCTTTCAACTCAACTTTGTGCTAGGGGGCTCTTGTGACCTTAAGTCATATTCAAATCCATTCGAACACCAAGGAATTGACCCTTACACATATGAACAATTTAAGAATCACCCTTTACAATTTTTACATGCATAAAGAGAATGGTTCGGGTCTTAGCTTAGAAAATTTTGGGGTGTTACAATATCTCCCCCTTGGAATCATTCATTCTCGAATGATGGATAAACTGAGAATGAAGAGGGTAGGGAAATGTTTAACAACCCAATTTAGTTTGAAATACACATAAAACTCATGAACTCAATATAGTGAAGGAGGGACTGAATTAAATGAGTACTTTAGTAATAGTTAATACCTTGGATTGGAATTAAATCAAGGGTAAGGAGATGAGTATATCTCTTCTTCATATCTTCCTCAGCCTGCCATGTAGCCTCCTCAACAAACTGATTTCTCTACACGACTTTGACTGATGCAACCTCTTTGGATCTCAACTTGCGAACCTGATGATCAAGAATCTGAATGGGAGTCTCCTCATAAGATAGGGTGTCCTTGATACCAATATCCTCGGTAGGAACAATAAGTGAAGGATCGCCCAAACACTTTTTTCACATAGAGATGTGAAATACCAGATGGACTGCTGCTAACTTTTATGGTAGCTCCAACTCATAAGCTACATTGCCAACTCTCTTGGATATCCTGTATGTACCAATGTATCGGGGACTGAGCTTTCCCTTCTTACCAAATCTCATAACATCTTCCATAGGTGGAACTTTCAAATAGACCCAACCATTAACCTTAAACTCCAAGTCTCTCCTTCTAACATCTGTATAGGATTTATGACGACTTTGTGTTGTTCTCGACCTCTCCTGAATAGTCTTCACCTTCTCGATGGAGTGATATACAAAATCAGGTCCTATCAACTCAGCTTCACAAAACTCAAACCAGTCAATGGGAGATCTACACCTTCGCCCATATAGAGCCTCATATGGAGCCATCTGAATGATGGAATAGTAACTATTTTTGAATGCAAACTCGATAAGAGGCAAGTGGTCATCCCAATTATCTTTGAAATCCTGAACACAAGCTCTCAACATGTCCTCTTAGGTTTAAATGGTGCACTTTGCTTGACCATCCGTTTGAGGATGAAAAGTAGTACTAAGGTTCACCTTCAAACCCAAACCTTTCTGAAATGACTTCCAAAAGTACGCGGTAAAATAAGCACCCCTATCTGAGATGATGAACAAGGGGACTCCATGCAGTCAAACTATCTCGCGAATTTATAGGTTTACATACTCTTCTGTTGTATTGGTAGTCTTTACTAGTAAGAAGCCGGCTGATTTGGTCATCCAATCCACAATCACCCAAATAGAATCATGCTGCCTCCAAGATCGCAGTAAACCTGTAATGAAGTCCATATTAATCATCTCCCACTTCCATTCCGAAAGGGGTATATTCTGAGCCACACCACACAACCTTTGATGCTCAGCTTTGTCTTGCTGGCAATTTGGGCACTTAGCAACAAACTCTACAATACACCTCTTCATACTACTCTACCTATGGACTATTCTCAAGTCATGGTACATCTTTGTGGAACCCGGATGAATCGAATATTTGTAACTGCGAGCATATTCCATAATCCTCTCTTAGAGATCATCCACCTTTGGAACACATAACCTTCCTTGATATCTCAACACACCATCTCCCCCTTGTGCAAAAACCATCACTTTCTTGTTATACACATTTAACTTCAACTCAGGCAAAATAGGGTCTTTTTCTTGCTTCTCCTTTACCTCTACCACTAATGAAAACTCAGCTCCATTCATCACAACAACTCCACCTTCACTAGAACCTAACAATCAAACACCTAACCATGCAAGCCTATGCACTTCCTTAGCTAAATCTTTCTTGCCTTTCTCGACATGAGCAGTGCTCCCCATGGACAACCTGCTCACAGCATTAGCAATAACATTAGCCTTACCTAGGTGATAGAGGATACTCATGTCGTAATCCTTGAGCAACTCTAATCACCTTCGAGCTCTTTCTGACTAAAAATATACTGGAGACTCTTGTTGTCTTTGAACACATCCATATGAATATCATAGAGATAATGATGCCATATTTTGGGAGCAAAAATCACTGCTGCCAACTCGAGATCATGAGTCGAGTATTTCCTCTCGTGAATCTTAAGCTCCCTGGAGGCGTAGGCTATAACCTTACTATTCTGCATCCATACACAACCAAGTCATACTCTCGACGCATCACAGTAGAAGACAAAACCCTTTGTACCTTCTGGTAGGGTCAACACTGGAGCAGTAGTTAACTGAGTTTTCAATTTTTGAAAGCTTTTCTCACAAGCTTCAAACCATTGAAACTTAGCTGTTTTCTGAGTCAACTTAGTCAATGGAGACGAAATAGATGAGAACCCCTCGACAAACCTTTTGTAGTAATCAGCTAACCTAAAGAAATTCCTTATATGAGTTGGAGATATGTATCTTGGCCAATTCTGCACTACCTCAATCTTTTTATTGTCGACTCGTATTCCTTCAGCAGACACAATGTGGCCTAAAAATGTCACGAATTCGAGCCACAACTCACACTTAGTAAACTTGGCATATAACTCTCGATCTTTGAGAGTTTGGTGGACTATTCTAAGATGACTAGCATGGTCCGCCTCTTTTCTCGAATAAATCAATATGTCATCTATGAACACAATAAAAAAAATCTAGATATGGCTTAAATACTTTGTTCATAAGATCCATGAATGTTGCAAGAGCGTTAGTCAAAGCAAAGGATATAACAAGGAACTCATAATGACAGTAACGGGTCCTGAAAGGTTTCTTCGGGATGTCACTTTCTCTCACTCTCAACTAATGATAGCCAGATCTGAGGTCTATAGTTGAAAAACAAGTGGCACCCTAAAGTTGGTCGAAAAGGTCATCAATTCTCACAAGGGGATACTTATTCTTTATGGTGACCTTGTTCAACTGGTGGTAATCGATACACATCCAAAGAGATCCATCTTTATTTCTGATGAATAAGATCGGAGCACCCCAAGGTGAGACATTTGGTCTGATAAAACCCTTATCAAGGAAGTATCTTAACTGCTTTTTTAACTTAGCCGGAGCCATTCTATATGGCGGAATAGAGATGGGTTGAGTATCCAGAAGAATATCCTTTCCGAAGTCTATTTCTTTCTTAGGAGGGACTCCGGGAAGATCATATGGAAATACTTTTGGAAACTCACTCACAACTGGAACTAATTGAATAGGTGGTGTCTCAACACTAGAGTCATTAACTCGGACTAATTGATAGATGAACCCTTTGGAAACTAACTTTCTAGCCTTAAGGTACAAGATAAAATTACCTTTATGCACTACTGAACTACTTCTCTATTCTAAAATTGGCTCATTAGGAAACTGAAACTTGATTACTCGAGTTCTAATATCGACTGAGGCATAACAATCATGAAGCCAGTCCATACCTAGAATAACATCAAAGTCCACCATATCTAACTCGACTAAATCAGCCATTGTGTCTTTGTGATAGACAGAGATGGTACAATCACGATAGACTCTTTCATCTAGAATAGACTCACCAACATGTGTGGAAACACTGAAGGGTTCAAGAAGTTGTTCGGGGGAAATGCCAAACCTCACGACAACATAATGAGTCACAAAAGACAAACTCGCACCTGGATCAAGTAAGGCATAAACATTAATGGAAAAGACTTTAAGAATACCAATGACAACATCTGTTGAGTTCTCCGATCCTGGTGACTAGCCATAGTATACAGACGGTTTTCTCCTCTGCTTGCTCTTGAATTAGCTCCCCTCGGAGCAGATCTGTCTGTCGGATCCGCTGAAGAAGATTGGGCTCTATTGCCCCCATTATCCTGCCTATTCTTAGGGCACTCTCTCATAAAGTGACCTATTTTACCATATTTGAAGCATCCATTGGAGACATCACGACACGCTTCCGGGTATTTTTACCACACTGAGCACATGTGGGGGTCCAAGTAGCCCTTTGTGCCATACTATACTGAGACTGAGTACCCTGAGATCTAAATTTCTGAGAATTCTGATTCACGTGATCATTCATGTTCCTTGGTGCAGGTGCACTAGCTAAAGATGGAGTAGGTCCATATGACCTCTGCTGAAAGGATGATAAATTTCCATTCCCGGTCTTTTGCTGACCAGTCTCATTTTGGCCCTCTTATTGTGAAACTCTTCTCTATCCCATAACTTATCTTACTAAACTTGATGTACATGAATCATGAGCCTGGCTATGTCCATGTCCCCTATCAACATAGCCGATTTACCTTCCTTACTCGATAAGCGAGATAGTCCGGACACGAAGAGACTCATCCTGCTCCTCTTATCTACCACCATCTCCGGAGCATAGAGGGATAGCTAAGTGAACTTGATGTTGTACTCCTGCACACTTATAGATTCCTGCTTCAGATTGAGAGACTCTCTTACCTTTGCTTTCCTTAGATCCCGGGGAAAGAAGCGCCCCAAGAAAGCATCTTCAAACACCGCCCAACTCAAAGGTGGTGCCCCCTCTGCCCTGTTCTTTTTCCATTGGTCATACCATATTCTAGCAACACCTTTGAGATGATATGAAGCTAACTCCACATGCTCTCCATCAGCAATACGCATAACCTTGAACATTTTCTGAACTTTCTCCACAAAGTTCTGGGGATCCTCTATGATATCTAACCTGTAAACTCCTGGGGATTCATCCTCAAGAATTCATGGATGCTGGATGTATCAACCATATCCTTACGACCCACACTTTGTTGACCAACCTGATCTGCCACAACTTGAGTCAACATCTGAATAGCTTTCCTGAACTCAACATTGGTGACATCTCCTTGAAGGGGTTGCACTTCTGGTGCATTGGGAACCGCTGGACCTTGAGGATTTACATTCTTTCTCACAGGACGTCCTCGAACAACTCTTCAGGGAGACATGATATGAAAAGACACGCATAAGAACGAGTTAGAGGAAACTTTTATAGAGTTGAACTTTATCGCACGAAAAGGAATAAGAAGAAAATTAAATGTTTCCTAAATGTCGTAGCCTCCTAATTATAGATGTAGCGTGCTTCACAGCGATAAGAAGGACTCTACAGGAACGGCTATATGGACACCCTAGGACTCTTGTACTCTGTGCTCTGACACCAAGTTTTTCACACCTCGAGCCAACACCCTGGACGTGGCCGGCACTCGAGAACCATTTTTGATCTCCAAGAGAACCCTTGGCCTGACTGACTACTTAGCGGAAGACTACTCAGGCGATAAAAGACTTAAAAACATAATTTATCTCAATGTAACTCAAATGAAATATCTGAAAATACTTAATTGCAACAATCATAATAGTTTGCAAAACAATTTAACAATATATCCGAGGATATCTCAAATCTAACAATCTATGAAGCCTCTAAATTCAACATGAACGTCGGGACAAGACGCTCGATGCACCAAAATAAATACTGAAATGAAAAGAATGTGGCCCTCCGAAATGCAAGAAGTACTCACCAAAACTCTCAAACGAGAAGTGCAAAGAGATCTCAATGAAGCGCCTCTTGATGATCCTGAACGCCTGTAGCTGCATCATAAAATAAGATGCAGGTCGAAAGACATCAGTACATTGAATGTACGAGTATGGAATAAAACCTGAAAGGATAAATAACTGAACTGATAAGGCTAGGAGAATACTCACCTCAACTCGACTCAATGCAAACCAATATTAAGAGACGACATATTTAAAGCTTTGTAAATAAAAGATAGTAACTCAAGGATGTACATAAAATACAATAAATTACTCTTTACTCTTATTTGGGAGATTCTCTAACCGACAGCAATCACTATGAGCTATGTGATGATACAACGTCTCGCCCACACTGCTAGAACTATCATATGCCTTGCTGGGGTATAGAACACCTCTACTAAGTGGATCCACTAGGCTCTACCTGAAAGCATAACGTAATCATCTAAAAAGTATGAATCCTTTACCCATTTTGGCATACATCGTTTATGAGGAATTTGATTTATCTGAACTCATTCTCATATCGGTGCTCAATACTAATCCCAATAATATATTCATGCTCAAATGTATAAAACCTACTCTTTCTTTGTTTTGAGGTAATTACTCAAAATAACGTCTTAAAAGTTGTCAATACTTTGAATTTACTCTGAACTCATTACTCGTTTAGAAATCAAAGTTTCTCTTTTCTCAATGTAAAAATTATAAATTCTGAAATAAATAGTTCTCTTAAACTTTACTCAAAATGTCTCTTTAAACTTTTCTCAAAACTCCGCTTTACTTTCTTAGAAAATCAATTTAAGATAATTGTTCGGTTAAAAAGTTCTTCATCAATAATTTAATTAATACTCAAATAATAGGGTTCATGCTAAAAAAAATAGACATGAACAATCAACTCAAGAACCTCAATGCATAATATATAGCAATTCAAAATTTAGGAATAACAACTCAGAATTCAACAATAAACTCATATCAAGAATTATCAAAACTAAAGATGGAACCCTAGATTATTCTTTACTGATAGAAAGTAGATGTAGGGCGTGAGGACCAACTAAGTCCATCACTATGATAGCCTTACATACCTGGGAAGAATGAAGTTCTTGGCAAAATCGGAAAAACGATTGAAAACCTAGCTTTCTCCTCTTGGATCCTTGCTTTAAGACTTGGAAGCGTTAATGAGATTATTAGGGTTGATTATTACTATTAAGGACCTTAATTAGTTGCAAAAATGTCATGGGTTAGGCTTAGAAGAGGTGGGAAAAGACTAAACTACCCCTTTTTAAAAGCTGATAAAAACCTTCTACCGGTCCATCTACGGTTTGGGGTTTGTTCTACGGATCGTAGATCACATCCGTGGAATTCATATTAAATTTTTTGGGTCAAAAATTCACTCTACGGGTCCAATCTATGACCCGTTGAAGTTTCTACGGACCATAGGTCCAATCCGTAGACTTAATACTTAATTTTAGGCCTAAAAGTCCATTTATAGGTCCAATCTACTGCCCGTAGAAGTTCCTACGGCCCATAGAATGGATACGTAGAAAAGGGACCCCAAAATTTGAGTCTCTGAACTTTTTGGACGACTTGCTAGTACGAGTCGTAGTTCAATCTACGGTCCGTATATCGGATCCGTAGTTCACAGACTCAAAAAACTCTGATATGACAGTCTCTGGTAAAATGGCCATTACATTTTACGCCGAGCTCCGAAAATAGCACAATTAGTGGCGTTGGAAAGAGGACTTAAAGAACTTCAATTTGGTAGGTTATGGGACATATAATTTATTATGTATTGGGAGATATGACTGTTTGAAGTTGACCAAAGTAGTGTATTATGTCAAAACTTAATCGATAATGAAGCTTTCAACTCAACTTTGTGCTAGAGGTTCTTGTGACCTTAAGTCATATAAAAATCCATTCTAACACCAAATAATTGACCCTTACACATATGAGCAATTTAAGAATCACCCGATATGATTTTTACGTGCAAATAAAGAATGGTTTGGGCCTTAGCTTAGAAATTTTCGTGGTGTTACAAATAACTTGAGAAATTGAGGTTTCTTTGGGATTCAATGGGAGGAGGGATACCTATTTCATATCCACAAACTTGGAGAAGATACTCTTGATTTAATCTTGGAGGGGAGGCTTGAAGCTTGGATCCTTTGTTCTTGCCTTGAGAAAAAACTTGAGAGAGAAGGAATTTTTATTTTGGGGAGTTAGGAGAGAATTAGAGGCTAGGGTCACAAGGAATAAATTAATCCCACTTAGAATAGTCCAAAATGACGTAGTATAAAGATTAAAACAATGAGAAAATACCAAAATGATCCTCATTAAAAACTGTCGGAGGTGATCAACGGTAGCCTTCTACGGACCGTAGAACCTTCCACGAGCCATGAAAGGGTCCGTACAAGACACAGGAAATTTTTTGGGTTTCTGAAGGTTGATTCCATGAGACCCATCTATGGTCTATAGTACATTCTACGACCCATAAAAGGAGTCCATGGAAATCATAGATTCGCCTGATTTTAGGAATTTAATCTACGGGTCGGCGTATGGTCTGTATAATGGTGTACGGCCCATGAACCCATTCGTCCTGTTTAATTCACAAATTCTTACTTTCTGAACTTTGATCTATGACCCGTAAAACTATATACGACTTGTAAAATTGACTTGTTGATCTCACACTAATTTCTCAACTTTTTGATGTTTTGTCTACAGGTGACATTTATGGTCCGTAGTACCTTATACGGACCGTAAATGCAAGACTTCAACATTTTTCTATACTTCTCCTAGTTTGATATGATCTAGGAACTTTTGGGGTGTCACAGATAGGTTATATAACCTAGAAAGGTATACGACAAACTTTCGATCTAGGATTATAAGTTGGACATCCTAAGCTTATATGATATATTTTGGTTGTAAGAAACTCTCTAGTAGAAATATTATTTATTTATACATTTGAATTATCATCATGATTTCTCATCTATGATCGCTTAGATCTATTATCAATTCAAGGCTATAGAAACATATTTTCCTTCATAGATTTGAAAGAAGACTCTCAAATTATATCTATAAACTGATTTTAAGATGTATTTCATATATTTCATTATATTCATGATTTTTGAAACTCATCAATTCTTATTACAAGTTGTTATCCGAAATTATTATGTTAATTGTCACCTTTTTTACTCAGTACATTCCATGTACTGACCGCATACTTTTCTATATGTTGCATCCTATTGTGATGTAGATTAGGCGTTCATTCTTAGACTCGTGGCTAGATAGATTGCAACATTTCTAATGGTGAGTCCTCCTCATTTAGAGGCTTCATGGAGTAGCCAGTAGTTAGGTTTTACGTTAAGACAATTATCTGCTTTGAGATAGTGAAGTCCGTTGTCCTGATAAACTAATTTATTTTTCATTCAAGTTATTAGAGGCTTTTATACATTAGTTGTTCAACTTTTCATGGATTTCCAGTATTTCATTCAAATATACATTAAGTACTTTGCTCATTCAGTCATGTTTAAGCTTTCACTTACTTTATATAGAATGTTCAGCTTATCCCATAGTAGCATGTCAGAACCAAGGGTTTGCTTAGGGTCACATGTGATTTTAAGTGTTGGTTACACCATAAGGTAAGGAACCCAAATATGATTTTTTTTCATAAACAAAGTTCAAACCGACTCTCAAATCATCAAAATATGATTTCTTAACTTTAGTCCCGAAATTCTCAAATTCTTTGCTCATGTGCGTTTTTAAATGAAGAAATAATTGAGAAATAAGAAATTTAATGCAAAAATTGGTTCACCAATAACATAAGAGTATTAAGTTTCTTAAAATTAACGAAATTCAACCAGAAATCGACCTACAAACCAATGATATTTAATTTCATATCTTTGGGGCTCAGAATCTTAACTTTGTAAATCAAAGCATGAAAACATAATGGGTGTTATGAGAAAATGAATAAAATAAAGGTAGAATGATGTACCGAATATTCATACGAGAAAAACACATTGAAAATTGCCTTTATCGAAGTTTCCTAGCTTCCAAAATGTCAAAAAAAAATCCCAGCTTCTATCCTTTTATAAAATCACAAACATTATTCGTGGCGACCTTTTTTGCGTTAGCAACCAAAGCTTTGATTTTGCGATACCTTCAGTGTCTACCCCTTTGTTTTTTCCACAAAAGGTTCGCGTTTTCGACACTAGTTGCACCAATACCTAATCAAAAGGTAAAAAGGGCCATAATTTTCTCATACGAACTTGAAAAATGCGATGATTCTTTTTGGTATGGTTCAAAAATTACGATATAAATATAATGGTTCGATATAAACACCATCTAGATCATATTTTATTCAAGGGGTATCATTAAATCTCAGCGAACATTAAACACCAAAATTTGAACAAGCAGCAAAAAATCTAAAACCCCCCAAACACAAACCAATAGCGCAACATGATCAAATAACAAATTTCTGACCTCTTAGAATCATCACATCACCCATCTGAGGTTGTCTAGACTAAAAATTTACCATGGTCAAACATAGCTCCTTAAAACTCAAACTCAAGATCAAATCCACAGATCAGTCTCAAATACCATTGAATTTATTTTTGAACGAAAGATTAGAGGATTCTTAGAAATTGTAACAAACACTATATTAAAATAAGAACAACGGAAGGTGCAATAGTTTTGTCCCTATTATTAATTTTTTGATATTTAAATATTGAAAAAATGTACCTGATTTGCAAAAGTACAGCATATGAGTAAATACAAAAAAAAATAATCAGCAATTGGCTGATTTGCTAAATTGAGATGTAATGGAGTTATATTGACAAAACAAATAAGACGATACTAGTTATTTGTGTTTTGAAAATATACTCCTTAATATCCGTGACTAAAAATTAGATAGTGCTACATTACTCTATGTAATGTTAGAGGACAATTATGAGACTTACTAATTTCACAATGTGTAATTAGCTTCTTTTTTTTGTAGCATTTTCATGGTGAATAATTTTTTTAAGTTAGAGCATGGTAAATGAAATGGAGGTTCGCATATAGTGTCTTGTGCAACAAGGATCTACATCAAGATTAAAAATAAAGTGGTTCTCAAATCAACTTTGGAGTGAAGTGTTGACCGGTCAAAAACTTGCATGTTCAAAAGAAAGAGAGTAGAAGAAATGAGGATGATAAGATGAATGTGCAGGCATACTAAGATATACACGATTAGGAACAGAAATATGTAAGACAAGATTGGAGTGACCTCCATGGAGATAACAATGAGGGAGGTGAGACTAAGATTATTTAAACATGAAAAGAGGAGATGCGTATATGCTTAGGTTAGGAGGTGTGAGGTTTAGAAAAGATGGATATTAAAAGAGGTAGAGGTAGATAGAAAAAATATTGGGGAGAGATGATCAACCGGACATGACCCTAGATAGGAGGAGTTGTAGGTCGAGAAGTAGAGTTGAAGGTTCGTAGATAGTGGAGTGTTTTCTACTTTTACTTAGAAGTATTAATATTACTCTCCTACTTGTTTTCTTTTTCAAATGTTTTATTACATATTGCTTCTTTTGCATCGATTATATTATTATTATGTTGCTACTGCTTTCTTCGACATTCTTTTCAGTATGACTTTTTTCACTATTGTATTTTCTTTCTATACTTAATTTTGATAACTTTTACTTGAGTTGAGGATCTATTGAAAATAATCTATCTACCTTTTCAAGATGAGGATAACGTTATGTACAAACCATGTTTCCCAAACCCCCCCCCCCCCCCATAAATTACAATAGGTATGTTAAATTTATTATAATAAATTTGTAATCAATACAGTTCATCTCAATTGCAAAGAAATGTCACATTTTTCATATCTCTTCTCATCAATATTATGTACTAAATCACTCTAAGTATTATTATGAGAATTCCACAAAGCGAAGTTAGTTCTTTTTGTAGTATTTTAAGTGACCTAATAAATTTGTAATAAGTGCAATTTATCTCACAAGGAAAAAAAATATATGATCATATTTTTTCTCACCAATATCATGTATAGGAATAGTTTATGTAGTATGTGACAAAACTATAAAACTAGGTTGGATATTTAAATTTTGAAATATTTCTGCAATTATCGTGAGGAGGAATTAGATTATATTGGATTATATATACTTATTGTTATAGAAAATTGAATTTGATGACAAATTATGAGGTTCATTTCAATGACTTTCACTAAGCAGAACAAATTCGTATTTGAATTTTCTGGTTAAGTTGTAAGTTTACAATTTTTATTCTTCTAAAGTCTGACACTCCTCAAGATATTTATGTTTTAGACATTTGATAATGTTAGAACCCTTACACACCAAAAAAATATTTTATATTTCTAATAAATTATTTATCAAAATGACAAAAATGAAAACAAAATAATATACCTCACATATAGTAAAAGTTTAATAACAATTAAAAGATGCAGGATTAGATGAAAACAATTGATGAATAACTAAATGCATCAATCTAAGTTTTAAATTACACAATTAAAATTATGTAATTCTATTAAATCCACATATCAGCTATAAATTTTACCCAAATAGGATGACAAAAGTGCTACATGTCACTTCATAAATTTTTTATCACCATCCAAATTAGACAACACATTGGTAGTAGCTGAATCTGGCAAGAATCCAGAGAACTCATTTAGCAAATCTGGACGGTCAATGAGAAGTACGGCAACCTACAAATATAAGAAAATAATATTAGTGAACAAGAACATAAAGATCGTCTATAATATCTATGTACCAAAATTATAAAATAAATTTACCTCATGGTACAACTCTTTGACATCCCTACGCTCCTTTCTACACTTGTTCATAATATCTAGGAAGTATTTGTGCTCATGGTTATTTACTAAATGTTTCTGCAAGAAGGTATATGTCAATAAGGTATGACTAAAGTTTTTTGAAGAGGAAAAAGACAGACCTTTATTAATAAAATGATGAGGTAATAGAAATGTAATCTTTATTTTGTTTACTAAGCTGAGCACTTGTTCAAAGTAAATTTGTTTCTTCGAAGGAGGTTTGACTTCATCATTAAGGATTATGTCAGAGCCACAAGGCAAGAAAGGATTTAATACAAGGAGTAAACTAGACAATGGATTGGGAGTAACTGAATTTTTCAAGTACTCAGTGAACTCATCTAGCAAATCAGTATGGTCATTGAGAAGTACCGCAACCTACCTATATAAGAAAATAGTAGTAACAAACAAGAACATAAAGGTTGTCTATAATATCTATGTATCCAAATTTTTTTAAAAAAGTTATCACCTCATGGTACACTTCATTGGTGTCCTTGCTCTCTTTCCTATACATCTTCGTAACATCTACGAATGATTTGTACCCATGGTCATTTCCTAAACGTTTCTGCAAGAAGTTATAAGTCAGTAAATTAGGACAAAAATTTTTAAACAAGAAACAATCCTACTTTTATTAGTAAAATCATAAGATAACAAAAACGTAACCTTTATATTTTTCACAAAATTGAGTGCTTCTTCATTGTAAGTTGTTTTCTTCGGAGAAGCCTTGTCTTCATCATTGAGCATTATTTTATAGCCATTGGGCACAAAAGCATTAAATCCAAGGAGTAAACTAGGATGTCCTTTAAACAAAACTCTCACTCTTTCTATGACACCAATAGGTTCAATTCTACGAGGAATATTCAAAGACATAGTCCCACATAAATCACCAAATCAGAATAGAAATTAATAAGAATCATGACAATAGGCAAAATATAGTTGCAAACCTTCGAGCGACAAGCTCTTTCATAACATCGAGGAACATGTCATACTTTTCTACTTGGTCTACAAATATGTCCTTAACCTCCCTAACATAAGACAACGCAGTAACTGAATCTATGTTGCTACCATACCTAATTCATCCAAAAGATAGAAAAAAACAAAATACATCAGAACCATAGCCAATAGTAGCCACTCAAATACATTACGGCAAAATCAAGGATGTGGTCTAACATTAAGTAAAATGGGTGAAAAAATAGAAGATTATAGCTCAACTTCTAGTAAAGACGGGTAATATATCTTCATACCTGACTAAATCATGGAAGACAGAGTAACTACATATGTAGTGGTTGGACAGAGAAAATGGAATATTTGAGACACGCACAAACTTGGATGGCTTAATATTAAATTTGTCATTAGATTTTATGTAAAAACTCAATCTACCATCTGTTCCAACTGAGCGTAGTTAAGTTACATGAAATCTTATTTAAGGGGGCTATTAGTAAATTAAATCAACTTGTAATGTTCTTAAATTCAATTAGTAGTTAAGTTACATTCTCATTCACCTAAATCTAATGCTTAATTTGGGCAAAACAAAAAGCTTGGGATAGTCATGTGTATACAAAATCATCACATACATAGAAAAATTTAATAGAAGACATAGAACCTACGATTCTCCATGAGAAGAACAAAATGGCCGCTTAAATGGTGGTGTATCATTTACATCAGGTCTCAATCGCTTCATGCTGCAAAAATAGAACAAAAACAACAAGAAGTTTTACTATAAGAAAACTCAAAAATGAAAAAAAGATATTTTTCATTCTATAAAGTATCTCACCTTTTGAGGCTCTCCAAGAAAGAAAAATCGAAAGTCCAAGAAGATCTATCAACAAAAAAGGGGAGTTAAATCAATGGTTTAGATCGGAAACAAAAAATCTTCTTTCAATTCATTTTTCACTACCTTTTCCTTTCCCCTCTTCTCTTTTCCTCCTCTTGGACTCGAAAAAAACTACAGCACACACTTAAGTTTGAGAAACAAAGAGGTGAGACAATTAAATGAATAGAGGAAAAAAATTGTTGATGTATATCTTATATAATGTAACTCAGTTTGCATAAAATATTTACTTCCAATAGTGACATGTGCGGACAAAAAGGTTTAATTTTGAATGGGCTCAAAATTAGTGACATGTGTGCTCATGTTGAAGTTCATGAATGAGCCCAATTTGTTTTCTGCCCCGGTTTCATTTATCAATCAATTTCCCCAAATTGAATGTAAATTAGGGAAGTAAGCTTATTGCATATAAGTTAATTTTTTAACATAAAAGCATATTAACTTGACCAAAAAATATTACTCAAAAATCACCACCTATACTATTATTGATTGTTCTTTATTCATATTTAAAAGAATTTTTCTGTTACATAAATTTGCAAACTTAAGATGAACTGGAGTGATGCTGACTAGACACTAACATAACTTTGAATATTTTGAATTTTAAGATTATACTTGTCAATTTTCATGCTAAAAAATTAGACTAGTTTAGATCATACTAGATCACTCTAGGTGTCATTTGACTTTAGTTATAAGATTTACAAATATTCCGAAAAAGAACAATTGGCTTTATGGTTAAGTTATAAATATGTGGTCATTGTAATCCATCTCAAAATGAAAAATAAATCGTGGTCAAATCCCTTTTCACCAATATACGTATTGATATCAGATTTTTTGATTTGCGATAGAATACTAAAATTGTTGAACATTTAATTTCAAGTTATGATCGCCATTTTAAACTTGCTACAAAATTACTTTTAAGACATCAGATAATAATGGTAAAGTTTTTACATCGACAATGTGTTTTTTATAGTATATTTAAAAAATAATTTTAATTTATTTTCAAACTTAGATGTAATGAAGTTATATCAATAAGATAATAAGACGATTTTAGATATTTGAATTTCGAAGTTATACTACTCAATATATAGAGTTATTTACATTTTCCACCCCTACCATGGTGCATCCTTTTTGGATTTGTATCTATTCTTATTAGTTTTAATAAAACGCCCTTGAAATGCTCTCGAAATATCCTTGGCTCATGGGCCTCTTTGAAAGGATTCAGGTTGACATCACCTCTATTGGAGCACCACTGAGGGACTTGCCCGTGCCTCCAAGAGAGCCTTCCACTTCCACTGTTGTTGCTGGTGTGCCTCCAAGAGAGCCTTCCACTTCCACTGTTGTTGCTGGTACTAAGGCCCTTTAGGGAGCCTTTGAGTCCCTCGTCCAAGCCCACATGAACCTCTTAGCTAATTTGGATGCTTAGAAGAAAAAAGAGGTACTTCTGTGACAAGCTGCTAGTAAGGATATGAAAGGGTATGAAATCCCTTCTAAGAACCTTGGCGCTGTGTTCAAGATCACCACGGGAGACTATGAGGGATGTTTAGGATTTCTCATTATTCAGCGGAGAATCAAATCGAGATCCCGCGGGTAAGGGACAAGCAACAATGAGACGAATTGTTAGGCGGTATTTAGTATCTCTCCCTCTCCTCCTTGTCCCCTTGTTTCTCCTCCCTTTTAGCTTTTGATATTGGGTGGTTGTTGCCCTGCTTAGGGCTTGTGTCAAATAATTACATTTTTGCATTTCCTTTTAGCCCCTGGATAATTTGGCATGCTGTTGGTGGCACTAGATACTATTGGCCACATTTTTTACCCGCTTTGTATTAATGCTTTTGATTTCCCACGATTTGAGTAAGTATTAACTGAACAAGTGAAGTATCAAAACATTATCTTATAATATACCCATTGCCTCAGCTCTTTCGTGTAGCACTCAGTTGCTATAGTAAAATTTTCTATGGTAAACTAGACCTCGTCATGGCGAACCTCAGTGACCGGACTAGCTTAACTATAGAAAGGTTTGCTACGACAAAAGGTACTTCGCTATGGTGATCCTAAGTTGTTCTTCTAATTTTGATATATTGATTACCCTTTCACTACACTTAAGCTCGCTATGGCGAAAATTGCTTCTTTATGGAGAACGACAAACAATAGCATAGTTCTACAAAATTGACATTTACAATTTCTTCGCCACCACAAACCTAAATACCTCAGACATTCAAGATAATGCCAAGGCCTACTCATCACTTAAGGTATACTCATCACTTAATGACCTCACAAAATTAAATTATAACAATCAAGTGTAAAACTTAATCATTATTTCTAGATATTAATTGGGATCCACAGATGTCACGACCCGAGCCTACAGCCTGGACGTGGCAGGCACTTGAGAACCATTGCTGGTCCCCAAGCGAACCCTCATCCTGGCTGACTATAAGAGGAAAACTAACTCAACCATACTCAAGCGTCAAACTGAAATAAATGATAAATCAACAGTGTATTAAATTAGAAAACTCTCTGAATATACTGAGTATTAAACATAAGTTTTAAAGAAAACCTCTGAGACTGAAAGACTCTCTAAAACTGTCTATCTATGAAGCCTCTACTGTACAAGGATGAGTTTCGGGACTAGACCCACGACTCTTCAAGAGAACTACTACTAAGAACTTATAAAACTGGAGTCCTCCGGAACCAAGGAGGCCTTACTCAAAATCTGACAAGCGGATGAACTGATCTCAACAGAACTACTATTGAGGATCCTAAGTACCTGTATGTGCATCATAAAAGATGCAGGTCGAATGACATCAGTACATTGAATGTACGAGTATGTAATATAGCTGAATAACAAAATAACTGAACTGAAACTCTGGTAATAACTCAACTGAAATATAATATAAAACATGATTGAAAACTTATTTAAACTCTTACCGAAAGAATGCAATTATAACATATACTGAACTGGCCGGGATGAAAGAAATACTCAACTCAACCCATCTCAATGTAAAGCATAAATAGAGATAAGATCATTTTAAGCTTCACAAAGTACCATATAATAACT
This sequence comes from Solanum appendiculatum, assembly GCA_018342035.1. Lineage (NCBI taxonomy): Eukaryota > Viridiplantae > Streptophyta > Magnoliopsida > Solanales > Solanaceae > Solanum > Solanum appendiculatum. Next base: position 56,475 of record JAGDQO010000980.1, read on the forward strand.
CAATGAAAACCGTATGTGAAAATACAACGAAAGTTCTCTTTACTCTATTAGGGAGTTTCTCTAACCGACAACCATCACTATGAGCTACGTTATGATACAGTGTCTCACCCATTATGCCAGAACTGTCCTATATCTTGCCGGGCTATAGAACACATCAACTAAGTGGATCCACTAAGCTCTGCTCGAAGGGATTAAGGATTCATCTAAAAAGTATGATCCTTTACCCATGTTGGCTACATGGTTTATGAGGAAAGTGATTTGTCTGAACTCATCCCCATATCGGTGCTCAATACTACTCTCAATATATATATACTCATGCTCAATTGTATAAAATATACTCTTTCTCTATTTTGAGGTAATTACAAAAACTAACCTCTTAAAAAAGGAAACTGCTCTGAAATATCTCTGAACTCATAACTCTTTTTAGAAATCAAAGTTTATCTTTCCTCAATGTAAAAATGATAAATTTGAAAATCAATAGTTTCGTTAATTTTTACTCAAAATGTCTCTTTAAACTTTCCTCAAAACTCCTCTTTACTTTCGCAGAAAATCAATTTAAGATAATTGTTCGGTTAAAAAGATTCTCATCAATAACTCAATGAATACTCAAATAATAGGGGCCCTACTAAAAAAAATATACATGAACAATCAACTCAAGAATCTCAATGCATAATACATAGCAACTTAAAATTTTGGAATAGCAACTCAGAATTCAACAATAAACTCATCTCAAGAATTATGAAAACTATGTAACCCTAGATTATTCTTTACTGATAGAAAGTAGATGTAGAGCATGAGGAAGAACTCAGTCCATCACTATGATAAGCTTACATACCCGGGAAGAACTAAGTTCTGGGCGAAATCGAAAGAACGATTGAAAACCTAACTTTCTCCTCTTAGATCCTTGATCTAAGAATTGGAAGCGTTAATGAGAGTATTAAGGTTGAATTATACTATTAAGGATCTTAATTAGGTGTAAAACCATTGTGGTTTACTCTTAGAAGGGGTGAAAAAAGACTGAACTATCCCTCTTTAAAAGCTGATAAAAAACTGTCCACGAGACCATCTATGGTTTGTCATTTTATCTACAGATCATACATCCCATCCGTGGAATTGATATTGAATTTTTAATGCTCCAAAGTCTACTTATGGGTCCAAACGAAAGCCCGTAGTAGTATTTACGGCTCCTTGGTTGGATCCGTAGGTTTTGGGTCCCAAAAGTTGACTCTCAGTACTTTACCAATGATTTGACAGGATGGTTCGTCGTTCAACCGACGGACCGTAAGTTGGATCCCTCGTTCACAGACTCAAAAACTCTGATATGGCAATCTTTGGTAAATTGGACATAATGATTTACTTCGAGCTCGAAAAAAGGCAAACTTGGTGTCGTTGGAAAGAGGACGCAAAGCCCTTCAATTGAATAGGTCATGGCCCCCCTAATTCTTTATGAGCTGAGAGATATGATCATTTGCATTTGACCTAAGTAGAATTTTATGTCAAAACTTAATTGATAATGGAGATTTCCACTCAACTTTGTGCTAGGGGATTCTTGTGACCTTAAGTCATATCCAAATCCATTCGAACATCTAAGAAATGACCTTTACATATATGAGCAATTTAAGAATCACCCAATACAATTTTTCATGCAAATAACGAATGGTTTGGGCCTTAGCTTAGAAATTTTTGGTGTGCTACAATATCTCCCCCTTGAAATCATTCGTCCTCGAATGATGGATGAACCGAGCATGAAAGAGAAAAGAGATACTATCACTACCTCTCTTGACTTTTGAGCTTGCCTACTAACATAGAAAGAATTGATTCATACTGACAGTTTTGATACTAGACTAAAGCATGCTTAGCACGAAGCTAACATACGATTTCAAGATTACATGCCATGACATGAAACAAGAGCATCCGGGTACGAAGTAGGAATAGGAATACTATGCCTTGAGTGATATGACTGGCAACTTTTAAGCTTAGCAACACTTCTCAACTATGCTCTCCTTTTTTATTACTACACTTCATTAGCTGCAACTCATAGCTTCCACTAGAGTATATGACTACTCTTACAAACGTCTAAGTCAAATTTCTTGCTCTTACTGGGTTCAAGCCTAATCTTTATTTCATAAGGTGCTAAACGTAAGATGGTTATACTTATCTAAACCATGAGATTCAGGTTCTATATCTCTTTAGGAAATCTCATCCCAAGAATACTTCTCCTTATAACCGCATTCAATCCTAATACTATAATCACTGCATAGACTCCTACTAACCAATCCTTTTAAGAATTTCTCATTCTCTCATCATCTCTACCAACTGAAATTTCACACATTACTACCAAGAACCGACGAATTGCTCTCATTTAGCTATTAATCATACTAAAAACTCATCTTATTCCTCCTACACATTAAAACTTTAGATGGAATAAGAACATAACCACTGCAACAATAAGAAGCATCAACCTTCTCCTTCTATCACTACTTAACTACTATCATCAGCATTGCTATCAAAACTGAAAAGGATCACTGAAAGATCTTACGGCGAAAGATCATAAGTATAATTTATTCAAGATATCTGATATAAAAATATTCATGACATAACATTATTTTGCTAGCCATTGGGAGTAAATCATGAATTCACAAGACTGAGCATACTATGAGATACAAGTGTTTATATGAATAGGTTCATATCATGGGGTTGATATCCATAAATTTATGGAGTAAGATTGATATCAATGGGCTAAAGGCTTTGCCCCTCATTCTGGGAATTGAGCATAGATGTGAATATGTCTGAAAAGTATAAGCGTAGGTCATGAACAGAATTCTGATATTAGAAACATCAAGAAGATATTGTACCAACTGAACTTCGAGGAATATGCTAGAGTATGAATGGATTGATATAACACCATAACTCTATCTGAACACATCATTATATGATTCTCCACACTTGACTTGGTTTCTCATCCCTCCTCTTTAAGTTCATATCTACTTAACTAGAGGAAGCTTGAACTATATTTAAGAGGTTTATCATTAACTATATATGATCACTTCGACCAAACTCTTAAGGGTAATAAATAATGCTTACATCAGCCTACTCCACATTGACAACCCAAATATACTATCTAGGCACACATGAAAAATCATAAACTTTATTAGAACCTTATTTGACTACATATGATCTCGAATACACCTCTTAATGCTCTTGCTAATCTAATGAATTAGCCATACTTCATTACTCTCATCTAAGAGTCATAATCCCACACTTGTACCACTCACATTTATTGTAACTAACATCTTAATTCCTCACCAACTCTATGTCAAATCTACCAGATCAAATCTCAAAACTAGCATCATTGCCCTCATATTGCCATCCTTTTTATTATGACACTTATCTCAAATTCAAGTTTAGTGTCTAGTACTAAACACGGATATCAATATAATTGCTCGCATACTATACTAACTTATAACTAATAGATAAAATTAAGAAATACTTCCCCACTAAGACCTCATGAGAAGTAGTAAATCTTAATCTCTCAAAATACAGACTTATAGTTTACCGTCACATTTCCTTTCACAACTTAAGTGCTATTTACCCATTCATTATACATCATTACTTAATTAGTTCTATAATCTTCTGAATACTATGTGGTTCTCCTTTTAAAATCATAAGCCTACCTTTGATCTATCACCTCATGAGTACTCTGCTCTTCTATTCAACACTTATACTTGTTCTTCACTAACACAATGACTTATCGACATAAACTCCCTTCTAGTTAAAGTATACTCTAACTCATCCTGACTAGTAACTATTTCTCTACCTTCTGTCATGAAATCCACACAAGATTACTACTGCTTAGCCCACACCTAAGGGAAAAACTCCACATTAATGACTTACTAAGTACATAGCTACAACTTACATACTCTCTTCAATAACTATCCCCATCTCTTAAGTTACTACACTTCCAATTCCATACTTCTAACTCTGGGTACTTCTACTACTACTGGCTTACACTAGCGCAAACCACACTATCTTTCAGGCGACAATACTACCCAAGAATTCTAAAACATACTCCCCTCTTAAAGGGTATCATTTAAAATAAGAATTTAAGGAAGAGAATCTAAGAGTACATCTCGCTTTTAGCTCGAACGCACGATTCATATGAATAAGAGTGCATTCTTTCAAATTTAAACGCTTAAGCTCACTCACGGGCTTCTCTCTAGCCCCTCTGCAGCCTCTTGACTTTCTAAAGACTTTATCTAAGAGTAACTCATCAATAAGGATCTGGACTTTACTATTTCCACCACCTTGAGTATGAGCGGTAGTCAGATGGATTTGAGTAACGCACAAGTCTGAATAAGTCCTTATGACACAATTCTAATGCATGATTTATAGTATGGAAGAAGGGAAATTTTACTTAAATATCTGTAGTCCCTCATTTATAGAAGTGGAGCCCTCACAACCATAAATAAGATTCAACTGACACGGCTCCATAGAAAACCTAGGACACTTTAACTCTATGCTCTGATACAAAGTTTGTCACGATTGGAGTCTACACTCTGACATGGCTGTCACTCGAGAACCATTACTGGTCTCCAAGCGAACCCTCATCCTGGCTAACTACAAGTGAAAGACTAACTCAAGCATACACAAGCATCAAACTGAAAGAAATGCTAAATCAACAATGTATTAAACTTCAACACTCTCTTAATATATTGAGTATTAAACATAAGTTTTAAAGAAAACCTCTGAGACTGAAAAACTCTCCAAAACTGTCTATCTGTGAAGTCTTTACTGTACAAGGATGAGTGTCAGGACAAGACCTACGACTCCTCAAGAGAACTACTACTAACAACTTATAAAACTGGAGTCCTCCAGAACCAAGGAGGCCTTACTCTAAAGCTGACAAGTGGATGAAGTGATCTCAACGGAACTCCTATTGAGGATCTTAAGTACCTGTATCTGCATCATAAAAGATGCAGGTCGAATGACATCAACACATTAAATATACAAGTATGTAATACAGCTGAATAACAAAACAACTAAACTGAAACTCTGGCAGAAACTCAATTGAAATATAGTATAAATCATGATGGAAAACTCATTTAAACTCTTTTCGAAAGAATGCAATAATAGCATATACTGACCTGACCGAGATGAAAGAAATACTCAACTCAACCCATCTCAATGCAAAGCATAATTAGAGATAAGATCATTTGAAGCTTCACAAAGTACCATATAATAACTAAAAGAAAACTGTATGTGAAAACATAATGAAAGTACTGTTTACTCTATTAGGGAGTTTCTCTAACCGACAACTATCACTATGAGCTACTTGATGATACAGCGTCTCGTCCACGCTGCCAGAACTATCCCAAACCTTTTCGGGGTATAGAACACCTCAACTAAGTTAATCCACTAAGCTCTGCCCGAAGGCACTAATGATTCATCTAAAAAGTATGATACTTTACCCATGTTGTCATACATGTTTTATGATGAGCTTGAGTTATCTGAACTTATCCTCATATCGGTGTTCAATACTACTCCCAATAATATACTCGTGCTCAAATGTATAAAATATATTCTTTCTCTGTTTAGAGGTAATTACTCAAAGTAACCTCTTAAAAGAGGTCACTACAATGAATTTACTCTGAACTCATTACTCGTTCAGAAATAAAAGTTTCTCTTTTCAAAATGTAAAAATGATAAAATTGGAAATCAATAGTTCCCTTAAAATTTAATCAAAATGTCTCTTTAAACTTTCCTCAAAACTCCTCTTTACTTTCTGAAAATCAATTAAAGATAATTGTTCGGTTAAAAAGATCCTCATCAATAACTCAATGAATACTCAAATAATAGGGTTCATGCTGAAAAAAATAGACATGAACAATCAAGTCAAGAACCTCAATACATAATATATAGCCACTCAAAATTTAGGAATAGCAACTCAGAATTCAACAATAAACTCATCTCAAGAATTATCAAAACTAAGGATGTAACCCTAGATTATTCTTTACTTATAGAAAGTAGATGTAGGGCGTGAGGACGAACTCAGTCAGTCACTATGATAGCCTTACATACCTGGGAAGATTGAAGTTCTTGGAAAAATTGGATGAACGATAGAAAACCTAGCTTTCACCTCTTGGATCCTTTCTCTAAAACTTGAAAGCATTAATGAGAGTATTAGGGTTGATTAATACTGTTAAGGACCTTAATTAGATGTAAAAACGTCTTGGGTTAGGCTTAGAAAGGGTGGGAAAACACTGAACTACCCCTTTTTAAAGGCTGATATTGAATTTGAAAGGCTCAAAAGTGTTGTTATGGGTTCAAATGTCGGCCCGTAGTAGTACTCACGGCCCGTCAGTTTGATCCATAGGTTTTGGGTCAAAAAAGTTGACTCTCACTACTTTACCGACGACTTGAAATGATGGTTAGTCGTTCAACCGATGGACCGTAAGTTGGATCCGTCATTCACAAACTCAGAAACTCTGATATGGCAGTCTCTGGTAAATTGGTCATAACTTTTTACTCCGAGCTCGAAAAAAGGCGAAATTGGTGGCGTTGGAAATAGAACTCAAAGACCTTCAATTTGATAGTTCATGGGCCACCTAATTCTTTATGAGATGACAAATATGGCTGTTTGAATTTGAACTAAGTAGAATCTTATGTCAAAACTCAATCGATAATGAAGCGTTCAACTCAACTTTCTGCTAGGGGGTTCTTGTTACCTTAAGCCATATCCAAATTCATTCGAACACCAAAGAAATGACCTTTACACATATGAGAAATTTAAGAATCACCCGATATAATTTTTCATGTAAATAAAGAATGGTTCGGGCCTTATCTTAGAAATTTTCGAGGTGTTACAACAGATACCAAATGGACAAATCTCATGCCCCAAGACTACCCCTAGACAGAACATGGTTCTTAGAGCTACAAGTGATCCCAAGCTAACCACATGGAATGGCATGACACTAAGATAACTTGAAATAGTGACTAAAGGTAAAGAAATGCAGAAATAAGTAAAGTAGTCTAATAAACTCCAATAGACAAATATCTGGTTTAAAACATAAGATGAATGTAATGGCTATCTGAAAATCCTATGCTAGATGAATTGTAAGGAAAAGCCCCTAGCTAACTCTAGCTGTCTAAAATTGAAAGTAAATGACTGAAAACGGAACATAAGTGTTGTCCTCGAAAAGATGGGGACTCACCATCTGGTCTTTCGCTAGCTAGAGATAGTACTAATCGTGAGTCTGATATGGAGAGTTAGAATCTATATTATCAAAAAATATAAGATAATGCATTAATAAACATGATAACTGAACATGTTGAATCTATAAACATGTTGATGAAATGATCAAGTGAATAACATGAAAACTGAATAAACTGAACTGAAATATCTAAATACTTGATCATGCAATATTAAAAATATACTAATTGTGGGAGATACTAAAATAGAAATAAACCATGTGAGCTACTTCATGGAATTCAGTGTATTGCTCTCACATCGAATATAGAGTGTAAATACTTGCCAAGGTAAGAGACTTGATATTTGAGCTAAGGTAGATCTACTAGCTAAAGTCTATAAACACTAATCCTATGGTGACACATAGTTTTGGGATTTGGGGATTGCTTCTAAAGGTTCACGAATACTGATCAGAATCCTTCATCCCAAAATCTTCTCGGTTCTAAGTAATACTCCCAACGAAAATACGGATAATTCGAAAACAGTAATAATATAATAATACTAAACCATAATGATAATTGATAAATACTGAGTAGCTCATAAATCATGATAATTGAACATAATCTTAAAGAAACTTTATTTGAACACATCTGAATCATGATATCTTAAAATATACTGAGAGATACATTATCTAAAAGCATCATAATTAATGACAATATGATAATCTGAGACATGCATCTTAAGTAGCAGAATTCTGAGTCATAAAATACTTTCATGCTATGGATTCATGAAAGTACCATTGAAAACATGGAATTATAATCAAAATCATACAATTGAAGACTAATCATGAAGAAGAAATTGAAATTAAATAAGAAGCCTTGAAGATTGTAGAAACCCTAGGTTTAAAGAAAGAATAAAGTCACGCCCTGAGCCAACACCCTCGACGTGACCGGCACTCGAGAACTATTTCTGATCCCCAAGTGAACCCTTGGCCTAACTAACTACTTAGCGAAAGAGTACTCAAGCGATAAAAGGCTTCAAAATATAATTTATATCTATAAAACTCAACTGGAATATCTGAAAATACCTATTTGCAACAATCATAATAGTTTGCAAAACAATTTAACAATAACTCTGAGGATATCTCAAATCAAACCATATATGAAGAGTCTAAGTTTTACATGAACGTCGGGACAAGACCCTCGACGCCACAAAATAAATACTGAAATGAAAAGAATGTGGCCCTCAGAAAGGCAAGGAGGACTCACCAAAACTCTCAAATGGGAAGTGCAAGGGATCTCAATGAACACCTATACCTTTCCGGCGTATAGAACACCTCAACTAAGTGGATCCACTAAGCTCTACCCGAAGACATAAGGAAATCATCTAAAAAGTATGAATCATTTACCCATGTTGGCATACATGGGTTATGAGGAACTTGAGTTATCTAAACTCATCCTCATATCAATGCTCAATACTACTCCCAATAATATTCTCGTGTGCTCAAATGTATAAAACATACTATTTCTCTGTTTTGAGGTAATTACTCAAAATAATCTCTTAAAAGAGGTCACTACTACGAATTTACTCTGAACTCATTACTCGTTTAGAAATAAAAATTTCTCTTTTCAAAATGTAAAAATTATAAAATTTGAAATCAATAGTTCCCTTACACTTTACTCAAAATGTCTCTTTAAACTTTCCTCAAAACTCCTCTTTACTTTCTCAGAAAATCAATTAAAGATAATTGTTCGGTTAAAAAGCTCCTCATCAATAACTTAATGGATACTCAAATAATAGGGTTCATGCTGAAAAAAATATACATGAACAATCAAGTCAAGAACCTCAATGCATAATATATAGCAACTCAAAATTTAGGAATAGAAACTCAGAATTCAACAATAAACTCATCTCAAGAATTATCAAAACTAAGCATGTAACCCTAGATTATTCTTTACTGATAGAAATTATATGTAGGGCGTGAGGATGAACTCAGTCCATCACTATGATAGCCTTACATACCTGGGAAGAACGAAGTTCTTGGCGAAATCGGAAGAACGATTCAAACCTAGCTTTCTCCTCTTGGATCCTTCCTTTAAGACTTGGAAGCCTTAAGGAGAGTATTATGGTTGATTAATACTGTTAAGGACCTTAGTTAGGTGAAAATTTTTCATGGGTTAGGCTTAGAAGGGGTGGGAAAAGATTGAACTACCCCTTTTTAAAACCTGAAAAAAACCTTCTACGGGTCCATCTACGGTTCGTGGTTTGTTCTACGGACCGTAGATCACATCCGCGGAATTCATATTTAAATTTTCAGCTCAAAAATTCATTCTATGGGTCAAATCTACGACCCGTTGAAGTTTCTACGAACCGTAAGTCCAATCCGTAGACTTAATACTAAATTTCAAGCTCAAAAGTCCATTTACGGATCCAATCTACGGCCCGTAGAATGGATCCGTAGAAAAGGGATCCCAAAAATTGAGTCTCTGAACTTTTTTGACGACTTGCCAGTATGGCTCGTAGTTCCATCTATGGCCCGTACATTGGATCTGTAGTTCACAGACTCAGAAAACTTTGATATGACCGTTTCTGGTAAAATGGCCATAACGTTTTACTCCGTGATCAGAAAAAGGAAAACTTGGTGGCGTTAGAAAGAGGACTCAAAGTCCTTCAATTGGGTAGGTTATGGGACACCTAATTTATTATGGTCTAGGAGATATGATTGTTTGAAATTGACCTAAGTAGAATACTATGTCAAAACTTAATCGATAATGAAGCTTTCAACTCAACTTTGTGCTAGGGATTTCTTGTGACCTTATGTCATATTCAAATCCATTCGAACAACAAGGAATTGACCCTTACACATGTGACCAATTTAAGAATCACCCGATACAATTTTTACATGCAAATAAAGAATGGTTCGGATCTTAGATTAGAAATTTTTGAGGTGTTACAATATCTCCCCCTTGGAATTATTCGTTCTCAAATGATGGATGAACTGAGATTGAAGAGGGTAGGGAAATGTTTAACACCCCAATTTAGTTTTAAATACACATAAAACACATGTGCATTTTTAAATGAAGAAATAATTGAGAAATAAGAAATTAATGCAAAAATTGGTTCACCAATAACATAAGAGTATTAAGTTTCTTAAAATTGACGAAATCCAACCAGAAATCGACCTACAAACAAATGATATTTAATTTCATATCTTTGGGGCTCAGAATCTTAACTTGGTAAATCAAAGAAAAAAAACATAATGGGTGTTATTAGAAAATGAATAAAATAAAGGTAGAATGATGTACCGAATATTCATACGAGAAAATCACATTTAAAATTGCCTTTATCGAAGTTTCCTAGCTTCCAAAATGTCAAAACAAAAATCCTAGCTTCTATCCTTTTATAAAATCACTAACATTATTCGTGGCGACCTTTTTTGCGTTAGCAACAAAAGATTTGATTTTGTGATACCTTCAGTGTCTACCCCTTTGTTTTCTCCACAAAAGGTTCGCGTTCTCGACACTAGCTGCACCAATACCTAAAAGAAATGGTAAAAGGGCCATAATTTTCTCATACGAACTTGAAAAATTCAATGATTCTTTTTTCTATGATTCAAAAATTACGATATAAATATAATGGTTCGATATAAACACCATCTGGATCATATTTTATTCAGGGGGTATCATTACATCTCAACGACAATTAAACACCAACATTTGAACAAGCAGCCTAAAATCTAAAACCCCCCAGACACAAACCAATAGCGCAACATGATCAAATAACAAGTTTCAGACCTCTTAGAATCATCACATCACCCATCTGAGGTTTTCTAGATTAAAAATTTACCGTGGTCAAACATAGCTCCTTAAATCTCAAACTCAAGATCAATTCCACATATCAGTCTCAAATACCATTGAATTTATTTTTGAACGGAAGATTAGAGGATTCTTAGAAATTGTAACACACACTATATTAAAATAAAAACAACGGAAGGTGCAATACTTTTGTCCCTATTATTATTTTTTGGATATTTAAATATTGAAAAAATGCATTTGATTTGCAAAAATACAGCATGAGTAATTACTAAAAAAATTATCAAGAATTAGCTGATTTGCTAATTTGAGATGTAATGGAGTTATACTGACAAAACAAATAAGACGATACTAGTTATTTGAGTTTTCAGAATATACTCCTCAATATCCGTGACTAAAAATTAGATAGTGCTACATTACTCTATGTAATGTTAGATTACAATTATGAGACTTACTAATTTCACAATGTGTAAATAGCTTTTTTTTTGTAGCATTTTCATGCTAAATAATTTTTTATGTTAGAGCATGGTAAATGAAATGGAGGCTCTCCTATAGTGTCTTGTGCAACAAGGATGTACATCAAGATTAAAAATAAAGTGGTTCTAATATCAACTTTTGAGTGAAGTGTTGACCGGTCAAAAACATGCATGTTCAGAAGAACAAGAGTAGAAGAAATGAGGATGATAAGATGAATGGCAGGCATAGGAAGAGATACATGATTAGGAACATAAATATTCAAGTCAAAATTGTAGTGACCTCTGTGGTGATAACAATGAGGGAGGTGAGACTAAGATTGTTTAAATACGTGAAAGGAGATGCATATATGCTTAGGTTAGGAGGTGTGAGGTTTAGTAAAGATTTATATTAGAAGAGGTAGAGGTAGACAGAAAAAATATTGGGGAGAGATGATCAACCGGACATGACCCTAGATAGGAGGAGTTGTAGGTCGAGGAGTAGAGTCGAAGGTTAGTAGATAGTGGAGCGTTTTCTACTTTTCCTTAGAAGTATTAATATTACTGTCCTACTTGTTTTCTTTTTCAAATGTTTTATTACATATTGCTTCTTTTGCATCGATTATATTATTATTATGTTGCTACTGCTTTCTTCGACATTATTTTCAGTATGACTTTTTTCACTACTGTATTTTCTTTCTTTAGTTAATTTGGATAACTTTTACTTGAGTTGAGGATCTATTGAAAATAATCTATCTACCTTTCCAAGATGAGGATAACGTTATGTACACACCATGCTTCCCAAACCCTGCCCATAAATTACAATAGGTATGTTAAATTTATTATAATAAATTTGTAGTCAATACAGTTCATCTCAATTGCAAAGAAATGTCACATTTTTCAGATCTCTTCTCATCAATATTATGTACTAAATCACTCTAAATATTATAGTAATGATAATTATGATAATTCCACAAAGCGAAGTTAGTTCTTTTTGTAGTATTTTAAGTGAATTAATAAATTTGTAATAAGTGCAATTTACCTCACAAGGAAAAAAAAATATATGATCATATTTTTTCTCACCAATATCATGTACAGGAATAGTTTATGTAGTATGCAATAAAACTATAAAACTATGTTGGATATTTAAATAGTGAAATATTTCTGCATTTATCGTGACGAGGAATTAGATTATATTGGATTATATATACTTATTGTTATAGAAAATTGAATTTGATGACAAATTATGAGGTTCATTTCAATGACTTTCACTAAGCAGAACAAATTCTTATTTGTATTTTCTGGTTAAGTTGTAAGTTTACAATTTTTATTCTTCTTAGTCTGACGCTCCTCAAGATATTTATGGTGTAGACATTTGATAATGTAGAACCCTTATACACCATACAAATATTGTGTATTTATAATAAATTATTTATCAAAATGATAAAAATGAAAATAAAATAATATACCTCACATATAGTAAAAGTTTAATATCAATTAAAAGATGCATGATTAGATGACAACAATTGATGAATAACTAAATGCAACAATCTAAGTTTTAAATTACACAATTCAAATTATGTAATTCTATTAAATCCACATATCAACTATAAATTTGACCCCAATATCATGACAAAAGTGCTACATGTCACTTCATCAATTTTTTATCACCGTCCAAATTAGACAACACATTGGTAGTAGCTGAATCTGGCAAGAATCCAGAGAACTCTTCAAGAAAATCTGGACGGTCATTGAGAAGTACAGCAACCTACAAATATAAGAATATAATATTAGCGAACAAGAACATAAAGATCGTCTATAATATCTATGGACCCAAATTATAAAATAAATTTACCTCATGGTATAACTCTTTGACATCCTTGCGCTCCTTCCTACTCTTGTTCATAATATCTAGGAAGGATTTGTACTCATGGTTATTTACTAAATGTTTCTGCAAGAAGGTATAAGTCAATAAGGTATGACTAAAGTTTTTTGAAGAAGAAAAAGAACGACTTTTATTAGTAAAATCATGAGGTAATAGAAATGTAACCTTTATTTTGTTTACTAAGCTGAACACTTGTTCAAAGTAAATTGGTTTCTTCGGAGGAAGCTTGACTTCATCATTAAGGATTATATCAGAGCCACAAGGCAAGAAAGGATTTATTACAGGGAGTAAACGAGTCAATGGATTGGGAGTAACTTAATTTTTTAAGTATTCAGTGAACTCATCTAGCAAATCAGGATGGTCATTGAGAAGTACCGCAACCTACACATATAAGAAAATAGTAGTAACAAACAAGAACATAAAGGTTATCTATAATATCCATGTATCCAATTTTTTTTAAAACGTTATCACCTCATGGTACACTTCATTGGTGTCCTTGCTCTCTTTCTTATACATCTTCATAACATCTACGAATGATTTGTACTCATGGTCATTTCCTAAATGTTTCTGCAAGAAGTTATAAGTCAGTAAATTAGGAAAAAAGTTTCTAAATAAGAAACAATCCTACTTTTATTAGTAAAATCATAAGATAACAAAAACGTAACCTTTATATTTTTCACAAAATTGAGTGCTTATTCATTGTAAGTTGTTTTCTTCGGAGAAGCCTTGTCTTCATCTTTGAGCATTATTTTATAGCCACTGGGCACGAAAGCATTATATCCAAGAGCAAACTAGGATGTCCTTTAAACAATTCTCTCACTCTTTCTATGACACCAACATGATCAATTCTGTGAGGAATATTCAAAGACATAGTCCCACATAAATCACCAAATTAGAATAGAAACTAATAAGAATCATGACAAGAGGCAAAATATAGTTGCAAACCTTCGAGTCTTCAGTTGTTTCATAATATCAAGGAACATGTCATACTTTTCTACTTGGTCTACAAACATGTCCTTAACCTCCCTAACATAAGACAACGCATCAACTGAATCTATGCTGCTACCATACCTAATTCATCCAAAAGATAGAAAAAACTAATACATCAGAACCATAGCCAATAGTAGCCACTCAAATACATTGTGGTAAAATCAAGGATGTGGTCTAACATTAAGTAAAATGGGTGAAAAAATAGAAGATTATAGCTCAAATTCTAGTAAAGACGGGTAATATATCTTCACACCTGACTAAATCATGGAAGACAGAGTAACTACATATGTAGTGGTTGGACATAGAAAATGGAATATTTAAGACACGCATAAACTTGGAAGGATTAATATTAAATTTTTCATTAGATTTTATGTAGAAACTCGATCTACCATCTGTTCCATCTGAGCATCGAAACACATGCTCATATGTTCTAATTTTTAAAAAAAATTGTGTGCATTCTCAATCATCGCTAGCTACATAAGATAACTATATAAAATTAATTATCTCATTTAATTATACACTTCGATACTTTTTGGAACATGCTTGAGGTTTTAAGTCTTAATAAGGGCAATGTGTATAAATAAAGGAGGTGTCATAATTTAAGCGGTTAACGAATTTATGTTATTGATACTTGAAAACAATGCAAAAGGTTTTCTAAAATTCAAATTGAAAGTGTCTGATAAAAAACACTTTTTCATGTGTTCACGTGCTCAATATAATTTGAACAAATTATAATTCGAGTATTTAAATGAAATCTTATTTAAGGGGACTATTAATAAATTAAGTCAACTTGTAATGTTCTTAAATGCAATTAGTAGTTAAGTTACATTCTCATTCACCTAAATCCAATGCTTAATTTGGGCAAAAAAAAGCTTGGGAAAGTCATGTGTATAAAAATCATCACATACGTAGAAAAAATTAATAGAAGACATAGAACCTACGATTCTCCATGAGCAGAACAAAATGGCCACTTAAATGGTGGTGTATCATTTACATCGGGTCTCAATCGCTTCATGCTGCAAAAATAGGACTAAACCAACAACAAGTTTTACTATAAGAAAACTAAAAAATTTAAAAAAGATTTTTTCCATTCTATAAAAGAGCTCACCTTTTGATGTTCTCAAAGAAAGAAAAATCGAAAGTCCTAGAAGATCTATCAACAAAAAAAGGGAGTTAAATCAATGGTTTAGATCTAGAAAAAAAATCTTCTTTCAATTGATTTTTCACTACCTTCTCCTTTCCCCTCTTCTTTTTTCCTCCTCTTGGACTCGAAAAAAACTACAACACACACTTAAGTTTGAGAAACAAAGAGGTGAGACAATTAAATGAATAGAGGAAAAAAAATTGTTGATGTATATCTTATGTAATGTAACTCAGTTTGCATTAAATATTTACTTCCAATTGTGACATGTGTGGTAAAAAAGGTTTAATTTTGAATGGGCTCAAAATTAGTGACATGTGTGCACATGTTGAAGTTCATGAATGAGCCCAATTTCTTTTATGCTCCGCTTTCATTTATCAATCAATTTCCCCAAATTGAATGTAAATTAGGGAAGAAGTTTATTGCATATAATTAATTTTTTCATAATAAAACCATATTAACTTCACCAAAAAATATTACTCAAAAATCTCTACCTATACTATGATTGATTGTTCTTTATTCATATTTAAATGAATTTTTCTTTTACATAAATTTGCAAACTTAAGATGAACTGGAGTGATGTTGACTAGACACTAACATAACTTTGAATATTTTGAATTTTAAGATTATGCTTATCAATTTTCATGCTAAAAAATGAGACTATTTTAGATCATACTAGATCACTCTAGGTTACATTTGACTTCAGTGATAAGATTTACAAATATTACAAAAAAGAACAATTGACTTTTTGGTTAAGTTATAAATATGTGGTCATTGTAATACATCTCGAAATGAAAAATTAATCATGGTCAAATCCCATTTCACCAATATACGTATTGATATCAGATTACTTGATTTGCAATAGAATACTATAATTGTTGAATATTTAATTTCAAGTTATGATCGCCATTGTAAACTTGCTACAAAATTACTTCTAAGACATCAGATAATAATGGTAAACTTTTTCCATCGACAATTGATTGTATTTTTTTGTAGTATATTTAAAAATTCCTTTTAATTTATTTGCAAACTTAGATGTAATGAAGTTATATCAATAAGATAATAAGACGATGTTAGATATTTGAATTTTGAAGTTATACTACTCAATATATAGAGTTATTTACATTTTCCACCCCTAGCAGGTGCATCCTTTTGGGATTTGTATCTAATCCTATTACTTTTAATAATTTTCGCCCTAAATTCTTTATTTTCTTGAAAAACAATAAAACGCCCTTGAAATATACATGGCCCATGGGCCTCTTTGAAAGGATTCTGGTTGGCATCACCTCTATGGGAGCACTACTGAGTATCTTGCCCGTGCCTCCTAGAGAGCCTTCCACTTCCACTGTTGTTGCTAGTACTAAGGCCCTTTAGGGATCCTTTGAGTCCCTCGTTCAAGCCCACATGAACCTCTTAGCTAATTTTGATGCTTAGAAGAAAAAAGAGGTACTTCTGTGACAAGCTACTAGTTAGGATATGAAAGGGTTTGAAATCCCTTTTGAGAACCTTGGCGCTGTGTTCAAGATCACCACAGGAGACTATGAGGGATGTTCAGGATTTCTCATTGTTCAGCGGAGCAACAAATTGAGATCCCGCGGGTAAGGCACAACCAACAATGAGACGAATTGTTAGGCGGTAGTTAGTATCTCTCCCTCCCCTCCTTGTCCCCTGTTTCTCCTCCCTTTTAGCTTTTGATATTGGGTGGTTGTTGCCCTGCTTAGGGCTTGTATCAAATAATTACTTTTTTGCATTTATTTTATGCCCTTGGATAATTTGGCATGCTGCTGGTGGCACTAGATACTATTGGCCACATTTTTGACCCGCTTTGTATTTATGCTTATGATTTCCCACGATTTGAGTAAGTATTAACTGAATAAGTGAAGTATCAAAACATTATCTTAGATTATACCCATTGCCTCAGCTCTTTCATGTAGCACTCAGTTGCAATAATAAACTATGCTATGGTCAACTAGACCTCGTCATGGCGAACCTAAGTGACCTGATTGGCTTCACTATACAAAAGTTTTCTACGACAAAAGGCACTTCTCTATGGTGATCCTAAGTTATTCTTTGAACTTCGTATAGCGATTACCCTTTCACTATAGTGAAGCTCGCTAGGGCGAAGAATGCTTCTTTATGGAGAATGACAAACAATAGCATAGTGCTCCAAAATTGACAGTTGGGTTGTGATAGGCTGGGAGACTTCGGTTGATATCCTTGTGGGGGCGGCGTCCCGCAGTGCCTAGCCTTGTGTGGAGCTGGTTGGTGGTGGCCTTATTCGGTTCGAGGCGGCTAGCTGCAGTCCGAGTCTGACGTTACAAGGTTAGACTCCATTATTTCTAGCTTGAGACTGTTGAGCGAGGGCTGCTAGCTCTAATCCGAGGCTGATATTACACGGTTAGAGTCTGTTATTTCCAGCTTGAGAATGTTGAGCGAAAGATGTTATTTTCCAGTCCGAGGCTAACGTTACATGGTTAGAGTCTGTTATTTCTAGCTTGAGATTGATGGTTTGGGTTCGAGGCCCAGGTTAAATTATTTACCGTTCGAGTCCGTTATTTCCTATCTGAGGCTGACGTTACACAGTTAGAGTATGTTATTTCTAGATTGAGAGTAATGATTTGTGTTCGAGGCCTATGTGCTATCTTTATTGGGTTCAAGGCCCAGGTGCTATATTTATTGGGTTCGAGGCCCATAGGTGTTAAGGGTTTTGGAGTTGGGTTCCCTTGTTAGTTTCCATAGAGTAGATTCTCTGTGTACCTATCGGGATTATGGGGGTCGTTTGGGTTTTTGTTTATCCGTGCTTGAGTGTCCCTAGCAGGTCTTATGGGGGACAATTGGATTTAGTTGTGATATTCTTAGATTTACTTTTCGTGTACTCTGTTCCAGTTATGTGACCTCTGTTGTGTTTGATTCTATCTTGTCTCCCTGGTTTTACCTTTCTTGCTCAGTCGGCCTATGATGCCTACTGGGTAGCTATTGTTTTGGTACTCATGCTACACTCTGCATCTGTTTTCGTGATGCAGGTCCGAGCACTAGTTCTCAGTGTTGAGTTCGAGCCTGCAACTGTATGTTTAGGAGACGAGGGTAACAATATGACGTTCTGGGATTACCTGCCTCCTTCTGTATTTATATTTTGACTTGTCTTTTGCTTTTGAGACAGTTTGTTTCTGTGGTCCACTTTTTGGACTTGTACTCTCTTTAGTAGTTCTATACTTGTGACTTCCAGGTTCTGAGAGGTGTCTTGTGTATATATATAGTTTTGTTTTTGTTTCTGCCTTTTCTTGTGTGTTCTCGTTTATGTTTCTGCTTAGCTGAGGTTAGTTTCCACCCTTAGTCCCATTACTATTAAGTTTCGGGATAGGGTTTTGGCTGGCCTGCTGGTGGGGAGGTAGGCGACATCATGACTCAAGAAATCAGGTTGTGAAAAGTTTATATCAGAGCCCCAGGTTCGTTGGTCTCACTTGTATAGAGCTAGCACCTAGTAGAGTCCAGTAGATAGGTGCGGAGACGTCTGTGACTTATTTTCGAGAAGCTACAGGGTGTTCGTAGGAGGTTTTCTTGCTTTGATTCATGTTCGTGCGTCGTTGTCTGATTTGTTTCATGAAATCTCACTTGCTTCACTCTGTTGCGGGGATGGCTCGCACGCGCAGTAGAGATCGACCCCGAGGTCAAGGTGGTGTTGCGACAGCAGGCCGTGATAGAGCGAGGACTCCAGAGCCGGAGCTGAAGCCTCGTAGAGAGAGGATTCCTCCTCAGTCGGTAGGGCAGGGACCAGCCCAGCTACCGCCCGCACCAGCCAACGCCCGTGATCTTCATAGCATGCTTTCCCTCATTCTAGCTGCTATCGGAGGTATGCAGCAATAGCAGCAGCCGGCCCTAGCACCAGCCGCCGCCCGTGATCTTCATAGCATGCTTTCCCTGATTCTAGCTGATATCGGAGGTATGCAGCAATAGCAGCAGCTGGCCCTAGCACCAGCCGCCGCCCGTGATCTTCATAGCATGCTTGCCCTGATTCTAGCTGCTATCGGAGGTATGCAGCAATAGCAGCAGCTGGCCCTAGCACCAGTCCCAGAGCCGCTTCCAGCCCAGCAGGGCCACCCTGCGGTAGCGGCTCCAGAGGTTCATCAGCCACCAGCACCGGCCGCGGTTCAGCTGGACCCTTTGGATAGGGTTATGCCACTTCGAGAGCATAAGATTCTTGGAGTGTTTCTCAGGCTATCACCACCGAAGTTTTCCGGGGCTGTAGGGGAGGACGCCCATGAGTTTATTACTACTTGCCAGGAGTGACTGCAGACTTTGGGCCTAGTTGAGTCGAGGGGAGCTGACTTCACGACATATCAGCTAGACGGACCAGCCAGACAGTGGTGGCATTCTTTCATCGAGACAAGACAAACTGGATCACAACCGCTATTGTGTACGGAGTTTTCAGAGGCTTTTCTTGCCAGATTTATTCCATAGAGCATCAGAAATCGACTTCATGATGAGTTCTCGAGGTTGGAGCAGGGCTCCATGACAGTATCCTAGTATGAGGCCAGATTTCTTGAGTTATCTCGTCATGCCACCATGATTTTGCCTATAGAGGAGGAGTGGGTCCGATGTTTTGTTAGAGGTTTGAGGCTGCAGTTGAGGATTGAGTCGTAGTCTATGTTATCAGCGGGCCATTCTTTTTTAGATATGGTGGACCATGCCCGCACTATTAAGCCGCTCCGTCGCAAGGCCCATGGGGGCAGTGGCAAGAGGGCCAAGCTAGATAATAGCTACGGCGGGACCCATCATAGGCCGAGGGATACCTGAGATCGAGTTAATCAGAGGTTCCAACCAGGTCAGCCCAGTCGACCATTTCAGGCTTCATTACAGATCTCAGAGAGTGACAAGCACCATAAAAGTGGGCATAGTGTCGGCCCGAGATGGGTTCATCAGGTTAGAGTGGCCGTGCTCCAGCGGTGAGCAGATCTTCGCAGGGTTACTTTACTTGTGGGGAGCTTCGTCATTGTTCTAGGGAGTGCCCTGTCTCCAGGTCAGCTTTACCAGCTCCTCAGGCGGCGAGACCGATTTCAGTGGTAGCACCTTTAGCTAGGGGAGAAGGTCAGCAGCAGGGTGCTCGGGGAGGTTCTCCGGGAGGCAGGACAGGTGCTAGAGTGGATGCACGGAGTAGAGGTGCTCAGGGCCATTTCTATTCAGCTCCAGCTAGAGCAGAAATCGAGGCATCTGATGATGTGATCACAGGTATGGTTCTTTTATGCCATGAGTCCGCTTCAGCCTTATCTGATCCTGGTTCTACTTATTCGTATGTGCTGGCGTATTGTGTGCCTCGATTAGGAGTGAGTCTTGAGCCCTTATCTATGCCTTTGTGTGTTTCGACCCTAGTAGGGGATTCTTCAGTAGTGGATCAAGTTTGTAGATCTTGTGTGGTGACTATTCGGAGAAAGGACACACTGGTTGATGTGATTGTGCTTTGTATGGTTGATTTTGATGTGATTCTGGGTATGGATTTGCTATACCCTCACCGGGCCGTCTTGGATTGCTATGTCAAGACCATTACTTTAGCCATGCCTGGTATTCTACAGGTGGTGTGGCAGGGCTGTCGTAATCACATGCCGGTCGAAGTGATGTCTTATATTCGGTCTCGGAGGCTAGTGGCTGGCAGATGTTTGGCATATTTGGCGTATGTTAGAGATGTTAGTAGGGAGGGCCCTACAGTTGATTCAATGCTTATAGTCTGAGAGTTTGTTGATGTGTTTCATGACGACCTTCCTGCCCTACCCCCAGAGAGAGATATTTACTTTTCCATTGATTTGGATCTGGGTACTCATCCTATTTCTATCCCACCGTATCATATAGCACTGGCAGAGCTCAAGGAGCTCAGTGTTCAGCTTTAAGATCTCTTAGGTAAGGGGTTCATTTAGCCTTGTGTATCTCCTTGGGGTGCCCAGTTCTGTTTGTGAAGAAGAAGGATGGCACCATGCGGATGGCACCGTTACCCCACGCTTCGTATTGATGATCTATTCGACCAGCTTCAGGGTGCCACAGTGTTTTCTAAGATTGACTTGAGATCTGGCTACCATCAGTTGAGGGTTAGAGCAGTGGACATCCCTAAGACAACATTTAGGACCCGTTGCGGCCATTATGAGTTCCTACTGATGTCTTTTGGGTTGACTAATGTCCCTGCCGCTGTCATGGACTTGATGACTCGTGTATCCAGGCCGTATCTTTACTACTTCATCATATTTTTTATTGATGATATCTTGGTATACTCGCGGAGCCATGTTGAGCATGAGCAGCATATGAGGAAAGTGCTCCAGATTTTGTGAGATCATTAGCTTTATGCTAAGTTCTCAAAGTGCGAGTTCTGGCTTAAGTCTGTAGCATTCTTGGGGCACGTGGTGTCCAAGGATGGAATTATGGTGGATCTGGCGAAGATTGAGGTTATCCATGATTGGGCTAGGCCCACTTCTATGACTGAGGTTCGAGCTTCGTTGGATTGGCAGGGTACTACAGACGCTTTGTCAAGGGTTTCTCCACTATAGCTGCACCTCTGACTCGATTGATCGCCAGGATGTTCCCTTTGTGTGGTCGGAGGAGTGTGAGAGGAGCTTTCTGAGGCTCAAGGAGTTTCTTTCCACCGCTCATATATTGACTCTTCCAGTTGAGGGCGAGGGCTTCACGGTTTATTGCGACACATTCGGCATTTGTTTGGGTTGTGTTCTGATGCAGCAGGCCTGGGTTATTACTTATGCGTCGAGGTAGCTTAAGCTGCATGAGCGCAACTACCCCACCCATGATCTGGAGTTGGTAGAGATAGTTTTCGTGCTTAAAATCTGGAGGCATTACCTTTATGGAGTTCGTTGCGAGATATATACTGACCATCGAAGCCTTTAGTACATCATGAGCAAGAGAGATCTTAATTCGAGGCAGCACCGCTGGATTGAGCTACTGAAGGACTATGATCTCTCTATTCTCTACCACTCGGGCAAGGAGAATGTAGTAGTAGACGCCTTGAGTCGGAGGGCAGGGAGTATGGGTAGTCTAGCCTTCCTTTCTGTTTTAGAGCGGCCCTTGGCTTTGGACATTCAGTCCTTAGCCAATCAGATGATCAGGCTTGATTTTACAGATTCCAGCCGGGTGTTAGCTTATATGGGGGTGCAGTTATCTCTGCTTGATCAGATCTGTAGCCGTCAGTTTGAGGATGAAGCATTGGTGGCACTCAGAGGCAGGGTTTTGGCAGGTGATTTTGAGCAGGTTACCCTAGATTCAGATGGGGTTTTGAGGTTTGCTGGCCGTTTGTGTGTTCCTACAGTTTGTAATTTGATCCAGCTGATCCTTAGTGAGGCCCATGATTATAGATATTCTATCCATCCGGGCACAGCTAAGATGTATCGTGATTTGACGCAGCACTACTAGTGGAGTGGTATGAGGAAGGACATCTCTAACTTTGTGTCCTGTTGCTTGTGGTGCCAATAGGTGAAGGCCGAGCATTTGAGACCTAGGGGAAAGTTGCAGAGGTTGCCCATTCCTGAGTGGAAGTTGGAGCGCATCACCATGGACTTCGTCGTGGGGTTGCCACGAACTTCTAGAGGTTTTGATAGCATTTGTGTCATCGTGGATCGATTGACCAAGTCAGCATACCTCCTTCCAGTTCATTCTTCTTTCAGTGTTGAGAGGTTAGCCCGTATCTATATTAGGGAGGTAGTCTGTCTGCATAGTGCCTATTTCTATCATTTCAGACCGGGGTTCACAGTTCACTTCCACCTTTTGGATTGTACTTCTGAAGGAGTTGGGCACCCATGTCGATCTTAGCACAACTTTTCACCCGCAGACCGATAGCCAGTCGGAGCGTACTATCCAGGTTCTTGAGGATATGCTCCGGGCATGTGTTATGGATTTTTTAGGCCAGTGGGACTAGTTCTTGTATTTGGCAGAGTTTGCGTACAACAACAACTACCATTCCAGCATTCAGATGGCCCCATTTGAGGCCTTATATGGTATGCGTTATCGCACTCCAGTTAGTTGGTTTGAGTCTACAGAGCCTAGGCCTCGGGTTACAGATCTGTTTCAGGAGACCTTAGAGCATGTAAGGTTGATTAAGGATAGGCGCATGATAGCTCAGAGGAGGCAGCAGAGTTTTGCAGATCGTAAGCGTCGACCGTTGAGATTTGCCGTGGGTGATAAAGTATTCTTCCGAGTATCTCCCATGAAAGGCATGATCAAATTTGGGAGGCAGGGCAAGCTTAGCCCCAGGAATATTTGGCCTTTTGAGATTTTGAGGGCAGAGGGTGAGGTGACCTATGAGTTAGCTTTACCTCTAGCATTCTTAGCTATTTATCAAGTTTTACACGTTTCAATGTTGCGTCGGTATGTTCCAGATGAATCTCATGTGCTCCAATATGATGCCGTTGAGATGGATGATCACCTGATCTATATTGAGGAGCCAATTGCTATTTTGGCCAGATATGTGAGGTAGCTGAGGTCGAGAGCCATTCCTGTAGTTAAGGTCCGTAAGAGGTACTGTCCAGTTGAGGAGGCTACCTGGGAGACTGAGCGGGAGATGCGGGAGCCATTCCCCTGATTATTTCAGCCCTCTGGTACTTCTTGACTCTTACTTTCGTGGACGAAAGTCCTTTTAGTAGTGGATGTTGTAATGACCCTTCAGGTCATTTGCATATTTGTGACTGTTTTCTGTCGTTAGAGCATTCCTGTAGTGACCCCAAGTCATTTTTGACTTGCTGGCACTTGAAGTTTTGATGCCTGGTCGTTCGTTTGGTTTTTATGCCTGTTTTCCTGTTTTGGAGCTTTTGAACCTTGAAAAGTCGATTTCGGTCATAACTTCAGATAAACGACCTCAGATTGGAATTCTGACGGTTCTATCAACTCCAGAGCGGCCAAATTAGGCTAGAAGCATGGTTGGCCTGAGTCCCGGGGCTTCCGGTGTGATTTTGGGGCTAGTTAGCTTTTTTGCCTTCAAAAAGTTTCTTAAAGTTGACTTCGGTCAACATTCTTGATAAATGTGCTCAGATGAGAATTTCGTCAGCGCGATTAGCTTTGGAATGCCAAGTTGGCCAAGAATGACCTCACGAGAACTTTCGGGAGCTGTTGATCAAATTCCGAGGCCGCCGGTAGATTTTCGCAAAATTGGCCCAATGGGTGTGGGACCCACTTTTCTTCGAAACGACCTCGTATGGAAATTTGGACTACGCCATTCAGTCCGGAACATTTAATTTTATTGGGTAGCATATCTCATTGCGTTCACGGGATTCCGAACAAATTCCAGGCACCCCATTGGAGTTTTGGAATTATCCAAAACTCAGGTAGTGCAACTGATGTCTGCAGACACCTCTTCTCTCCGCGTTCGCAGGATAGGCTCTGTATTCACGGAGGTGTAAGTGTGTCTACTCCGCGTTCGAGGGCCAGTGGCTGCATTCGCAGAGGTCTGAGGTATACTTCTCCACGTTCGCATATAGGACTCCGCGTTCACGGAGGTCTGGGAGTCTTGGGGGAGTCTTCTCTCCGCGTTCGTGGATAGGGTTCCGCGTTCACGGATAGGGCTCCACGTTCACGGATAGGGTTCGACATTCGTGGAGGTGTGAATCTCTTCTCTCCGCATTCGCAGGCCCATGGCCGCGTTCGCGGAGTGGTGTTAAGTTTCGAGATAGGGTTTTGGCTGGCCTACTGGTGGGGTGGTAGGCGCCATCATGACTCAAGAGATCGGGTCATGGCAGCTTTCAACTAAACTTTTTGCTAGGGTGTTCTTGTTCCCTTACGTCATATCCAAATCCATTCGAACACCAAAGAAATTACCTCTACACATATGAGCAATTTAAGAATAATCCGATATAATTTATAATGCAAGTAAAGAATGGTTTGGGCCTTAGCTTAGAAATTTTCGAGGTGTTACAACAGATACCAATTGGACAAATTTCATGCCCCAAGACTACCCCTTGAAAGGACATGGTGCTTAGAGCCACAAGTGATCACAAGCTAACCACATGGAATGGCATGACACTAAGATAACTTGAAATAGTGATTGAAGGTTAGGAAATGCGGAAATAACTAAAGTAGTCTATTAAACTCCAATAGACAAATATCTTGTTTAAAACATAAGATGAATGCACTGCTAGATGAATTGTTAGGAAAAGCCCCTAGCTAACTCTATCTGTCTAGAATTGAAAGTAAATGACTGAAAAAGGAACATAAGTGTTGTCCTCGAAAAGATGAGGACTCACCATCTCATCTTCCGCTAGCTAGAGATAGTACTAACCGCGAGCCTGATATGGAGCGTCAGAATCTACATTATCAAACAATATAAGATAATGCATAATAAACGTGATAACTGAACATGCTAAATCTGTAAACATGTTGATGAAATGATAAAGTGAATAACATGAAAACTGAATAAACTGAACTGAAATATCTAAATGTGGGAGATACTAAAATTGAAATAAACCATGTGAGCTACTTCATGGATTTCAGTGTATTGCTCTTACATCGAAAATAGACTGTCAATACTTCCCATGGTAAGAGACTTGATATCTGAGCTAAGGTAGATCTACTAGCTAAAGTCTATAAATACTAATCCTATGGTGACACATAGTTTTGGGACTTAGGGATTGCTTCTAAAGGTCCATGAACACTGATCAAAATCTTTCATCAAAAAATCTTCTCAGTGCTAAGTAATACTCCCAAATATAATATGGATAATTCAGAAACAGTAAATATATAATAATAATAAATCATAATGATAACTGATAAATACTGAGTAGCTCATAAATCATGATAACTGAACATAATCTGAAAGATACTTTATCTGAAAGCATCTGAATCGTGATATCTTAAAATATACTGAGAGATACATTATCTAAAAGCATCATAATTAATGACAATATGATAATCTGAGACATGTATGTTAAATAGCAGAATTCTGAGTCATAAAATACTTTCATGCTATGGATTCATGAAAATATCATTGAAAACATGGAATTATAATCAAAATCATACAATTGAAGACTAATCATGAAGAAGAAACTTAAATTAAATAAGAAGCCATGAAAATCGTAGAAACCCTAGGTTTAAAGAAAGAATAATGACATGCCTCGAGCCTACACCCCGAATGTGGCCGGCACTCGAGAACCATTTCAGATCCCTAAGCGATCCCTTGTCCTAACTAACTACTTAGCGAAAGACTACTCAAGCAATAAAAGGCTTAAAAACATAATTTATCTCAATGTAACTCAAATGGAATATCTGAAAATATTTATTTGCAACAATCATAATAGTTTGCAAAACAATTTAACAATAACTCCGAGGATATCTCAAATCTAATAATTTATGAAGCCTCGAAGTTCAACATGAACGCCGGGACAAGACCCTCAATACCCCATCATAAATACTGAAATGAAAAGAATGTGACCCTCGGAAATGCAAGGAGGACTCACCAAAACTCTCAAACGGGAACTTAATTAGGTTAAAAAACGTCATGGGTTAGGCTTTGAAGGGATGGGAAAAGACTGAACTACCCCTTTCTAAAAGGTGATAAAAACCTTCTATGGGTCCATCTAAGGTTCGTGGTTTCTCCTACGGACCGTAGATGACATCCGTGGAATTCATATTAAATTTTTGCAGCTAAAAACTTCAGTCTATGGGTCAATTCTACGACCTGTTGAAGTTTTTACGGACTATAGGTCCTATCCGTAGACTTAATACTAAATTCCAAGTTCAAAAGTCAATTTACGGGTCAAATCTACGGCCCGTAGAAGTCCCTACAGCCCGTAGAATGGATCCGTAGAAAAGGGATCCCAAAAATTGAGTCTCTGAACTTTTTTGATGATTTGCCAGTATGGGCCGTAGTTCCATCTATGGCCTGTACATTTGATCTGTAGTTCAGAGACTAAGAAAACTGTGATATGGCAGTTTCTGGTGAATTGGTAATAACATTTTACTCCGAGCTCAAAAAAAGGGAAACTTGGTGCCGTTGGAAAAAGGACTCAAAGTGCTTCAATTTTGTAGGTCATGGGACACCTAATTTATAATGGGCTAGGTTATATGACTTTTTGAAGTTGACCTAAGTAGAATATTATGTCAAAACTTAATTGATAATGAAGCTTTCAACTCAACTTTGTGCTAGGGGATTCTTGTGACCTTAAGTCATATTCAAATCCATTCGAACACCAAGGAATTGACCCTTACACATATGAACAATTTAAGAATCACCCTTTACAATTTTTACATGCAAATAAAAAATGGTTCGGGTCTTAGCTTAGAAAATTTTGGGGTGTTACAATATCTCCCCCTTGGAATCATTCATTCTCGAATGATGGATAAACTGAGAATGAAGAGGGTAGGGAAATGTTTAACAACCCAATTTAGTTTGAAATACACATAAAACTCAAGAACTCAATATAGTGAAGGAGGGACTGAATTAAATGAGTACTTTAGTAATAGTTAATACCTTGGATTGGAATTAAATCAAGGGTAAGGAGATGAGTATATCTCTTCTTCATATCTACCTCGGCCTCCCATGTAGCCTCCTCAACAAACTGATTTCTCTACAAGACTTTGACTGATGCAACCTCTTTGGATCTCAACTTGCGAACCTGATGATCAAGAATCTGAACGGGAGTCTCCTCATAAGATAGGTTGTCCTTGATACCAATATCCTCGGTAGGAACAATAAGTGAAGGATCGCTCAAACACTTCTTCCGCATAGAGATGTGAAATACCAAATGGACTGCTGCTTACTTTGATGGTAGCTCCAACTCATAAGCTACATTGCCAACTCTCTTGGATATCCTGTAAGTACCAATGTATCGGGGACTGAGCTTTCCCTTCTTACCAAATCTCATAACATCTTCCATAGGTGGAACTTTCAAATAGACCCAACCATTAACTTCAAACTCCAAGTCTCTCCTTCTAACATCTGTATAGGATTTATGACGACTTTGTGTTGTTCTCAACCTCTCCTGAATAGTCTTCACCTTCTCGATGGAATAATATACCAAATCAGGTCCTATCAACTCAGCTTCACCAAACTTAAACCATCCAATGGGAGATCTATACCTTCGCCCATATAGAGCCTCATATGGAGCCATCTGAATGCTGGAATAGTAACTATTTTTGAATGCAAACTCGATAAAAGGCAAGTGGTCATCCCAATTATCTTTGAAATCTAGAACACAAGCTATCAACATGTCCTCTAAGGTTTAAATGGTGCACTTTGCTTGACCATCTGTTTGAGGATGAAAAGCAGTACTAAGGTTCACCTTCAAACCCAAACCTTTCTGAAATGACTTCCAAAAGTACGCGGTAAAATAAGCACCCCTATCTGAGATGATGAACAAGGGGACTCCATGCAGTCAAACTATCTCGCGAATTTATAGGTTTACATACTATTCTGTTGTATTGGTAGTCTTTACTAGTAAGAAGCGGGCTGATTTGGTCATCCAATCCACAATCACCCAAATGGAATCATGCTGCCTCCAAGATCGCAGTAAACCTGCAATGAAGTCCATATTAATCATCTCCCACTTCCATTCCGAAAGGGGTATATTTTGAGCCACACCACACGACCTTTGATGCTCAGCTTTGTCTTTCTGGCAATTTGGGCACTTAGCAACAAACTCTACAATACACCTCTTCATACTACTCTACCTATGGACTATTCTCAAGTCATGGTACATCTTTGTGGAACCCGGATGAATAGAATATTTGTAACTGCGAGCATATTCCATAATCCTCTCTTAGAGATCATCCACCTCTGGAACACATAACCTTCCTTGATATCTCAACACACCATCTCCCCCTTGTGCAAAAACAATCACTTTCTTGTTATACACATTTAACTTCAACTCAAGCAAAATAGGGTCTTTGTCTTGTTTCTCCTTTACCTCTGTCACTAATGAAAACTCTGCTCCATTCATCACAACAACTCCACCTTCACTGGAACCCAACAATTGAACACCTAACCATGCAAGTCTATGCACTTCCTTAGCTAAATCTTTCTTGCCTTCCTCGACATGAGCAGTGCTCCCCATGGACAACCTGCTCAAAGCATCAGCAACAACATTGCCTTACCTAGGTGATAGAGGATACTCATGTCGTAATCCTTGAGCAACTCTAAGCACCTTCGAGCTCTTTCTGACTAAAAATATACTGGAGACTCTTATTGTCTTTGAACAAATCCACATGAATATCATAGAGATAATGATGCCATATTTTGAGAGCAAAAATCACTGCTGCCAACTCGAGATCATGAGTCGGGTATTTCCTCTCGTGAATCTTAAGCTCCCTGGAGGCATAGGCTATAACCTTACTATTCTGCATCCATACACAACCAAGTCATACTCTCGATGCATCACAGTAGAAGACAAAACCCTTTGTACCTTCTGGTAGGGTCAACACTGGAGCAGTAGTTAACTGAGTTTTCAATTTTTGAAAGCTTTTCTCACAAGCTTTAGACCATTGAAACTTAGCTGTTTTCTGAGTCAACTTAGTCAATGGAGACGAAATAGATGAGAACCCCTCGACAAACCTTTTGTAGTAATCAACTAACCTAAAGAAACTTCTTATATCAGTTGGAGATATGGATCTTGGCCAATTCTGCAGTACCTCAATCTTCTTATTGTCGACTCGTATTCCTTCACCAGACACAATGTGGCCTAAAAATGTCACGGATTCAAGCCACAACTCACACTTAGTAAACTTGGCATATAACTCTCGATCTTAGAGAGTTTGGTGGACTATTCTAAGATGACTAGCATGGTCCTCCTCATTTCTCGAATAAATCAATATGTCACCTATGAACACAATAAAAAAAATCTAGATATAGCTTAAATACTTTGTTCATAAGATCCATGAATGTTGCAAGAGCGTTAGTCAAAGCAAAGGATATAACAAGGAACTCATAATGATAGTAACGGGTCCTGAAAGGTGTCTTCGGGATGTCACTTTCTCTCACTCTCAACTTATGCTAGCCAGATCTGAGGTCTATAGTCGAAAAACAAGTGTCACCCTGAAGTTGGTCGAAAAGGTCATCAATTCTCAGAAGGGGATACTTATTCTTTATGGTGACCTTGTTCAACAGGTGGTAATCGATACACATCCAAAGAGATCCATCTTTATTTCTGATGAATAAGACCGGAGCGCCCCAAGGTGAGACATTTGGTCGGATAAAACCCTTATCAAGGAAGTCTCTTAACTACTTTTCTAACTTAGCCGGAGCCATTCTATATGGCGGACTAGAGATGGGTTGAGTATCCAGAAGAACATCTTTTCCGAAGTCTATTTCTTTCTTAGGAGGGACTCCGGGAAGATCATATGGAAATACTTCTAGAAACTCACTCACAACTGGAACTAATTGAATAGGCGGTGTCTCAACACTAGAGTCATTAACTCGGACTAATTGATAGATGCACCCTTTGGAAACTAACTTTCTAGCCTTAAGGTACGAGATAAAATTACCTTTACGCACTACTGAACTACTTCTCCAGTCTAAAATTGGCTCATTAGGAAACTGAAACTTGACTACTCGAGTTCAAATATCGACTGAGGCATAACAATCATGAAGCCAGTCCATACCTAGAATAACATCAAAGTCCACCATATCTAACTCGACTAAGTCAGCAGTGTGTCTTTGTGATAGACAGAGATGGTACAATCACGATAGAATCTTTCATCTAGAATAGACTCACCAACATGTGTGGAAACACTGAAGAGTTCAAGAAGTTGTTCGGGGGAAATGCCAAACCTCACGACAACATAAGGAGTCAGAAAAGACAAACTCGCACCTGGATCAAGTAAGGCATAAACATTAATAGAAAAGACTTTAAGCATACCAATGACAACATCTGTTGAGTTCTCCGATCCTGGTGACTAGCTATAGTATACAGACGGTTTGCTCCTCTGCCTGCTCTTGAAGTAGCTCCCCTCGGAGCAGATCTGTCTGCCGAATCCGCTGAAGAAGATTGGGTTCTATTGCCCCCATTATCCTGCCTATTCTTAGGGCACTCTCTCATAAAGTGACCTGTTTTACCATATTTGAAGCATCCATTGGAGACATCACGACACGCTCCCGGGTGATTTTTACCACACTGAGCACATGTGGGGGTCCAAGTAGCCCTTTGTGCCATACTATCTTGAGACTGAGTACCCTGAGATCTAAATTTCTGAGAATTCTGATTCCCGTGATCATTCATGTTCCTTGGTGTAGGTGCACTAGCTAAAGACGGAGTAGGTCCATATGACCTCTGCTGAAAGAATGATAAATTTCCATTCCCGGTCTTTTGCTGGCCAGTCTCATTTTGGCCCTCTTATTGTGAAACTCTTCTCTATCCTATAAATTATCTTACTAAACTTGATGTACATGAATCATGAGCCTGGCTATGTCCATGTCCCCTATCAACATAGCCGCCTTACCTTCCTTACTCGATAAGCAAGATAGTCCGGACACGAAGAGACTCATCCTGCTCCTCTTATCTGCCACCATCTCCGGAGCATGGAGGGATAGCTAAGTGAACTTGATGTTGTACTCCTGCACACTCATAGATTCCTACTTCAGATTCAAAGACTCTCTTACCTTTGCTTCCCTTAGATCCCGGGGAAATAAGCGCCCCAAGAAAGCATCTTCAAACACCGCCCAACTCAAAGGTGGTGCCCCCTCTGCCCTGTACTTCTTCCATTGGTCATACCATATTCTAGCAACACCTTTGAGATGATATGAAGCTAACTCCACATGCTCTCCTTCAGCAATACGCATAACCTCGAACATTTTCTGAAGTTTCTCTGCAAAGTTCTGTGGATCCTCTGTGATATCTAACCTATGAACTCTGGGGGATTCATCCTCAAAAATTCATGGATCCTGGATGCATCAACCATATCCTTACGACCCACACTTTGTTGACCAACCTGATTTGCCACAACCTGAGTCAGCATCTGAATTGCTTTCCTGAACTCAGCATTGGTGACATCTCCTTGAAGGGGTTGCACTTCTGGTGCATTGGGAACCTCTGGACCTTGAGGATTAACATTCTTCCTCACAGGACGTCCTCGAACAACTCTTCAGGGAGACATGACAAGAAAAGACACGCATAAGAACGAGTTAGAGGAAACTTTTATAGAGTTGAACTCTATCGCACGAAAAGGAATAAGAAGAAAATTAAAAGTTTCCTAAATGTCGTAGCCTCCTAATTATAGATGTAGCGTGCTTCACAACGATAAGAAGGACTCTACAGGAACGGCTATATGGACACCCTAGGACTCTTGAACTTTGTGCTCTGATACCAAGTTTTTCACACCTCGAGCCAACACCCTGGACGTGGCCGGCACTCGAGAACCATTTTTGATCTCCAAGAGAACCCTTGGCCTGACTGACTACTTAGCGGAAGACTACTCAGGCGATAAAAGACTTAAAAACATAATTTATCTCAATGTAACTCAAATGAAATATCTGAAAATACTTAATTGCAACAATCATAATAGTTTGCAAAACAATTTAACAATATATCCGAGGATATCTCAAATCTAACAATCTATGAAGCCTCTAAGTTCAACATGAACGTCGGGACAAGACGCTCGATGCACCAAAATAAATACTGAAATGAAAAGAATGTGGCCCTCCGAAATGCAAGAAGTACTCACCAAAACTCTCAAACGAGAAGTGCAAAGAGATCTCAATGAAGCGCCTGTTGATGATCCTGAACACCTGTAGTTGCATCATAAAATAAGATGCATGTCGAAAGACATCAGTACATTGAATGTACGAGTATGGAATAAAACCTGAATGAATAAATAACTGAACTGATAAGGCTAGGAGAATACTCACCTCAACTCAACTCAATGCAAACCAATATTAAGAGACGACATATTTAAAGCTTTGTAAATAAAAGATAGTAACTCAATGATGTACATAAAATACAATAAATTACTCTTTACTCTTATTTGGGAGATTCTCTAACCGACAGCAATCACTATGAGCTATGTGATGATACAACGTCTCCCCCATGCTGCTAGAACTATCATATGCCTTGCTGGGGTATAGAACACCTCTACTAAGTGGATCCACTAGGTTCTACCTGAAAGCATAACGAAATCATCTAAAAAGTATGAATCCTTTACCCATTTTGGCATACATCGTTTATGAGGAATTTGATTTATCTGAACTCATTCTCATATCGGTGCTCAATACTAATCTCAATAATATATTCATGCTCAAATGTATAAAACCTACTCTTTCTCTATTTTCAGGTAATTACTCAAAATAACGTCTTAAAAGTTGTCAATACTTTGAATTTACTCTGAACTCATTACTCGTTTAGAAATCAAAGTTTCTCTTTTCTCAATGTAAAAATTATAAATTTTGAAATAAATAGTTCCCTTAAACTTTACTCAAAATTTCTCTTTAAACTTTTCTCAAAACTCCTCTTTACTTTCTTAGAAAATCAATTTAAGATAATTGTTCGGTTAAAAAGATCCTCATCAATAACTCAATGAATACTCAAATAATAGGGTTTATGCTAAAAAAAATAGACATGAACAATCAACTCAAGAACCTCAATGAATAATATATAGCAACTCAAAATTTAGGAATAACAACTCAGAATTCAACAATAAACTCATATCAGGAATTATCAAAACTAAAGATGGAACCCTAGATTATTCTTTATTGATAGAAAGTAGATGTAGGGCGTGAGGACTAACTAAGTCCATCACTATGATAGCATTACATAGCTGGGAAGAACGAAGTTCTTGGCAAAATCGGAAAAAAGATTGGAAACCTAGCTTTCTCCTCTTGGATCCTTGATTTAAGACTTGGAAGCGTTAATGAGATTATTAGGGTTGATTATTACTATTAAGGACATTAATTAGGTGCAAAAATGTCATGGGTTAGGCTTAGAAGAGGTGGGAAAAGACTAAACTACCCCTTTTTAAAAGCTGATAAAAACCTTCTACCGATCCATCTACAGTTTGGGGTTTGTTCTACGGATCATAGATCACATCCGTGGAATTCATATTAAATTTTTTGGGTCAAAACTTCACTCTACGGGTCCAATCTATGACCCGTTGAAGTTTCTACGGACCATAGGTCCAATCCGTAGACTTAATACTTAATTCCAGGCCTAAAAGTCCATTTACAGGTCCAATCTACGTCCCGTAGAAGTTCCTACGGCCCATAGAATGGATCCGTAGAAAAGGGACCCCAAAATTTGAGTCCCTGAACTTTTTGGATGACTTACTAGTACGAGTCGTAGTTCAATCTACGGTCCGTACATTGGATCCGTAGTTCACAGACTCAAAAAACTCTGATATGGCAGTCTCTAGTAAAATGGCCATAACATTTTACGCCGAGCTCTGAAAATAGTACAATTGGTGGCGTTGGAAAGAGGACTTAAAGAACTTCAATTTGGTAGGTCATGGAACACATATTTTATTATGTACTGGGAGATATGACTGTTTGAAGTTGACCAAAGTAGTATATTATGTCAAAACTTAATCGATAATGAAGCTTTCAACTCAACTTTGTGCTAGGGGTTCTTGTGACCTTAATTCATATAAAAATCCATTCTAACACCAAATAATTGACCCTTACACATATGAGCAATTTAAGAATCACCCGATATGATTTTTACGTGCAAATAAAGAATGGTTTGGGCCTTAGCTTAGAAATTTTCGTGGTGTTACAAATAACTTGAGAAATTGAGGTTTCTTTGGGATTCAATGGGAGGAGGGATACCTATTTCATATCCACAAACTTGGAGAAGATACTCTTGATTTAATCTTGGAGGGGAGGCTTGAAGCTTGGATCCTTTGTTCTTGCCTTGAGAAAAAACTTGAGAGAGAAGGAATTTTTATTTTGGGGAGTTAGGAGAGAATTAGAGGCTAGGGTCACAAGGAATAAATTAATCCCACTTAGAATAGTCCAAAATGACGTAGTATAAAGATTAAAACAATGAGAAAATACCAAAATGATCCTCATTAAAAACTGTCGAAGGTGATCAACGCTAGCCTTCTACGGACCGTAGAACCTTCCACGAGCCATGAAAGGGTCCGTACAAAACACAGGAAATTTTTTGGGTTTCTGAAGATTGATTCAATGAGACCCATCTATGGTCAATAGTACATTCTACGAGCCATAAAAGGAGTCCACAAAAATCATAGATTCGCCTGATTTTAGGAATTTAATCTACGGGCCGGCCTACGGTCTGTACAATGGTGTACGGCCCATGAACCCATTCGTCCTGTTTAATTCACAAATTCTTACTTTCTGAACTTTGATCTATGACCCGTAAAACTATATGCGACTTGTAAAATTGACTTGTTGATCTCACACTAATTTATCATCTTTCTGATGTTTTGTCTACGGGTGACATTTATGGTC
Organism: Solanum appendiculatum; assembly: GCA_018342035.1. Lineage (NCBI taxonomy): Eukaryota > Viridiplantae > Streptophyta > Magnoliopsida > Solanales > Solanaceae > Solanum > Solanum appendiculatum. The sequence continues at coordinate 92,303 of JAGDQO010000980.1, forward strand.
CGTAGTACCTTATACGGACCGTAAATGCAAGACTTCAACATATTTCTATACTTCTCCTAGTTTGATATGATCTAGGAACTTTTGGGCTGTCACAGATAGGTTCTATAACCTAGAAAGGTATATGACAGACTTTCAATCTAGGATTATAAGTTGGACATCCTAAGCTTATATGATATATTTTGGTTGTAAGAAACTCTCTAGTAAAAATATTATTTATTTATACATTTGAATTATCATCATGACTTCTCATCTATGACCACTTAGATCTATTATCAATTCAAGGCTATAGAAACATATTTTCCTTCATAGATTTGAAAGAAGACTCTTAAATTATATCTATAAACTGATTTTAAGATGTATTTCATATATTTCATTATATTCATGATTTTTGAAACTCATCAATTCCTATTACAAGTTGTGATCCGAAATGATTATGTTAATTGTCAACCTTTTTACTCAATACATTCCATGTACTGACCGCATACTTTTCTATATTTTGCACCCTATTGTGATGTAGATTAGGCGTTCATTCTCAGACTAGTGGCTAGATAGATTGCAACATTTCTAATGGTGAGTCCTCCTCAATCAGAGACTTCATGGAGTAGCCAGTAGTTAGGTTTTACGTTAAGAGAATTATCTGCTTTGAGATAGTGGAGTCCGTTGTCCTGATAAACTAATTTATTTTTCATTCCAGTTATTAGAGGCTTTTATACATTAGTTGTTCAACTTTTCATGGATTTCCAGTATTTCATTCAAATATACATTAAGTACTTTGCTCACTCAGTCATGTTTAAGCTTTCACTTACTTCATATAGAATATTCAGCTTATCCCATAGTAGCATGTCAGTACCAAGGGTTTGCTTGGGGTCACATGTGATTTTAAGTGTTGGTTACACCGTAAGGCAAGGAACCCAAATATGATTTTTTTTCATAAACAGAGTTTAAACCGACTCTCAAATCATCAAAATATGATTTCTTAACTTTAGTCCCGAAATTCTCAAATTCTTTGCTCATGTGCGTTTTTTAAATGAAGAAATAATTGAGAAATAAGAAATTTAATGCAAAAATTGGTTCACCAATAACATAAGAGTATTAAGTTTCTTAAAATTAACGAAATTCAACAAAAAATCGACCTACAAACCAATGATATTTAATTTCTTATCTTTGGGGCTCAGAATCTTAACTTTGTAAATCAAAGCATGAAAACATAATGGGTGTTATGAGAAAATGAATAAAATAAAGGTAGAATGATGTACCGAATATTCATACGAGAAAACCACATTGAAAATTGCCTTTATCAAAGTTTCCTAGCATCCAAAATGTCAAAAAAAAAATCCCAGCTTCTATCCTTTTGTAAAATCACTAACATTATTCGTGGCGACCTTTTTTGCGTTAGCAACCAAAGTTTTGATTTTGTGATACCTTCAGTGTCTACCCCTTTGTTTTCTCCACAAAAGGTTCGCGTTTTCAACACTAGTTGCACCAATACCTAATCAAAAGGTAAAAAGGGCCATAATTTTCTCATACGAACTTGAAAAATGCGATGATTCTTTTTGCTATGGTTCAAAAATTACGATATAAATATAATGGTTCGATATAAACACCATCTAGATCATATTTTATTCAGGGGGTATCATTAAATCTCAGCGACAATTAAACACCAAAATTTGAACAAGCAGCAAAAAATCTAAAACTCCCAAACACAAACCAATAGCGCAACATGATCAATAAAAAATTTCTGACCTCTTAGAATCATCACATCACACATCTGAGGTTGTCTAGACTAAAAATTTGCCGTGGTCAAACATAGCTCCTTAAAACTCAAACTCAAGATCAAATCCACAGATCAGTCTCAAATACCATTGAATTTATTTTAGAACGAAAGATTAGAGGATTCTTAGAAATTGTAACAAACACTATATTAAAATAAGAACAACAAGGTGCAATATTTTTGTCCCTATTATTAATTTTTGGATATTTAAATATTGAAAAAATGCACCTGATTTGCAAAAATACAGCATATGAGTAATTACTAAAAAAAAAAATCAGCAATTAGCTGATTTGCTAATTTGAGATGTAATGGAGTTATATTGACAAAACAAATAAGACGATACTAGTTATTTGAGTTTTGAAAATATACTCCTTAATATCCGTGACTAAAAATTAGATAGTGCTACATTACTCTATGTAATGTTAGAGGTCAATTATGAGACTTACTAATTTCACAATGTGTAAATAGCTTCTTTTTTTTGTAGCATTTTCATGGTGAATAATTATTTTAAGTTAGAGCATGGTAAATGAAATGGAGGCTCGCATATAGTGTCTTGTGCAACAAGGATGTACATCAAGATTAAAAATAAAGTGGTTCTCAGATCAACTTTGGAGTGAAGTGTTGACCGGTCAAAAACTTGCATGTTCAAAAGAAAGAGAGTAGAAGAAATGAGGATGATAAGATGAATGTGCAGGCATACTAAGATATACACGATTAGGAGCAGAAATATGTAAGACAAGATTGGAGTGACCTCCATGGTGATAACAATGAGGGAGGTGAGACTAAGATTATTTAAACATGAGAAGAGGAGATGTGTATATGCTTAGGTTAGGAGGTGTGAGGTTTAGAAAAGATGGATATTAGAAGAGGTAGAGGTAGACAGAAAAAATATTGGGGAGAGATGATCAACCGGACATGACCCTAGATAGGAGGAGTTGTAGGTCGAGAAGTAGAGTCGAAGGTTCGTAGATAGTGGAGCGTTTTCTACTTTTACTTAGAAGTACTATTATTACTCTCCTACTTGTTTTCTTTTTCAAATGTTTTATTACATATTGCTTCTTTTGCATCGATTATATTATTATTATGTTGCTACTGCTTTCTTCGACATTATTTTTAGTATGACTTTTTTCACTACTGTATTTTCTTTCTATACTTAATTTGGATAACTTTTACTTGAGTTGAGAATCTATTGAAAATAATCTATCTACCTTTTCAAGATGAGGATAACGTTATGTACACACCATGCTTCCCAAACCCTGCCCATAAATTACAATAGGTATGTTAAATTTATTATAATAAATTTGTAGTCAATACAGTTCATCTCAATTGCAAAGAAATGTCACATTTTTCAGATCTCTTCTCATCAATATTATGTACTAAATCACTCTAAGTATTATTATGAGAATTCCACAAAGCGAAGTTAGTTCTTTTTGTAGTATTTTAAGTGAATTAAAAAATTTGTAATAAGTGCAATTTACCTCACAAGGAAAAAAAATATATGATCATATTTTTTCTCACCAATATCATGTATAGGAATAGTTTATGTAGTATGCGACAAAACTATAAAACTATGTTGGATATTTAAATTTTGAAATATTTCTGCAATTATCGTGAGGAGGAATTAGATTATATTGGATCATATATACTTATTGTTATAGAAAATTGAATTTGATGACAAATTATGAGGTTCATTTCAATGACTTTCACTAAGCAGAACAAATTCTTATTTGAATTTTCTGGTTAAGTTGTAAGTTTACAATTTTTATTCTTCTAAAGTCTGACACTCCTCAAGATATTTATGTTGTAGACATTTGATAATGTTAGAACCCTTACACACCATAAAAATATTTTATATTTCTAATAAATTGTTTATCAAAATGATAAAAATGAAAACAAAATAATATACCTCACATATAGTAAAAGTTTAATAACAATTAAAAGATGCAGGATTAGATGAAAACAATTGATGAATAACTAAATGCATCAATCTAAGTTTTAAATTACACAATTCAAATTATTTAATTCTATTAAATCCACATATCAGCTATAAACTTTACCCAAATAGCATGACAAAAGTACTACATGTCACTTCATAAATTTTTTATCACCGTCCAAATTAGACAACACATTGGTAGTAGCTAAATCTGGAAAGAATCCAGAGAACTCATTTAGCAAATCTGGACGGTCATTGAGAAGTACGGCAACCTACAAAGATAAGAAAATAATATTAGCGAACAAGAACATAAAGATCGTCTATAATATCTATGTACCAAAATTATAAAATAAATTTACCTCATGGTACAAGTCTTTGACATCCCTGCACTCCCTCCTACACTTGTTCATAATATCTAGGAAGGATTTGTACTCATGGTTATTTACTAAATGTTTCTGCAAGAAGGTATATGTCAATAAGGTATGACTAAAGTTTTTTGAAGAAGAAAAAGACAGACCTTTATTAGTAAAATGATGAGGTAATAGAAATGTAACCTTTATTTTGTTTACTAAGCTGAACACTTGTTCAAAGTAAATTGGTTTCTTCGAAGGAGGTTTGACTTCATCATTAAGGATTATATCAGAGCCACAAGGCAAGAAAGGATTTAATACAAGGAGTAAACTAGACAATGGATTGGGAGTAACTGAATTTTTCAAGTACTCAATGAACTCATCTAGAAAATCAGTATGGTCATTGAGAAGTACCACAACCTACACATATAAGAAAATAGTAGTAACAAACAAGAACATAAAGGTTGTCTATAATGTCTATGTATCCAATTTTTTTTTAAAAAGTTATCACCTCATGGTACACTTCATTGGTGTCCTTGCTCTCTTTCTTATACATCTTCATAACATCTACGAATGATTTGTACTCATGGTCATTTCCTAAATGTTTCTGCAAGAAGTTATAAGTCAGTAAATTAGGACAAAAATTTTTAAACAAGAAACAATCCTACTTTTATTAGTAAAATCATAAGATAACATAAACGTAACCTTTATATTTTTCACAAAATTGAGTACTTCTTCATTGTAAGTTGTTTTCTTCAGAGAAACCTTGTCTTCATCATTGAGCATTATTTTATAGCCATTGGGCAAAAACGCATTAAATCCAAGGAGTAAACTAGGATGTCCTTTAAACAATTCTCTCACTCTTTCTATGACACCAATAGGATCAATTTTGTGAGGAATATTCAATGACATAGTCCCACATAAATCACCAAATTAGAATAGAAACTAAAAAAGAATCATGACAATAGGCAAAATATAGTTTCAAACCTTCGAGCCTTAAGCTCTTTCATAACATCAAGGAACATGTCATACTTTTCTACTTGGTCTACTAACATGTTCTTAACCTCCCTAACATAAGACAACGCAGCAACTGAATCTATGCTGCTACCATACCTAATTCATCCAAAAGATAGAAAAAAACAAATACATCAGAACCATAGCCAATAGTAGACACTCTAATACATTACGGCAAAATCAAGGATGTGGTCTAACATTAATTAAAATGGGTGAAAAAATAGAAGATTATAGCTCAACTTCTAGTAAAGACGGGTAATATATCATCATACCTGACTAAATCATGTAAGACAAAGAAACTACATATGTAGTGGTTGGACATAGAAAATGGAATATTTGAGACACGCACAAACTTGGAAGGCTTAATATTAAATTTGTCATTAGATTTTATGTAAAAACTCAATCTACCATCTGTTCCAACTGAGCGTCGAAACACATGCTCATATGTTCTAATTTTTTAAAAAAATTGTGTGCATTCTCAATCATCGCTAGCTACATAAGTTAACTAAATAAAATAAATTATCTCATTTAATTATACACTTCGATACCTATTGAAACATGCTTGAGGTTTTAAGTCTTAATA